>JAIPRL010013293.1:0-10749 GCA_025469235.1 Pemphigus obesinymphae
ATAAGTGTATCTAGATAATTTTTTGAATATATATTGATTTCCAATAAATTTCCGAAGAGGTTAATGATTTTGGGGTACCTATATTCTTAATTAAATTTTCTAAGTTTATATGAATATATTTATATTTTTAACATTCAATTTGTTTATACCGCCGGATAGGTACATAAATATTATTTGTATGCATCAATATACAATATAGGTGTACACACTATTTACTACTACATAGGTTGTAGCATAGACATATATACAGTTTATATGTCTATGGGTTGTAGGTACCTACATTATATTTTGTATATATTATCATATGTGAATAATTTGGTGTTCATTACCTGGGTAGAAATTCTTAGGTTCAGTGTAAGTGTGCACATGACGAATAAGTGCCGGTAATGAATTTAGGTAAATATTTTAATAGTTATGTGCAGATATAGTGTGTAATAAATAGTTCTAATTATGTTCCAATTGAGTTATTTATAATTAAGTATTTGGTTTTAGCTCGGTGTATTTGACAGATACATCAATGGGTGTCAACAAAGTATTTATTCTTGTATATATATATATATATTATATTACGTGTCCTTTTTTTAGGTAGTCAATAATATGTAGTAGATATATATGAGTTTTAACTTATTGTACCCATTTGTATAAATAATTGTATTTTATCCGAACAAAATGGTTTCAATATAGGGAAATGTGTATCATGATTTTCAAGAAGTCTTCATTTGGATATTCGGCTTTCCTAAATACCTGTTTTACATATTATATGATGAGTAGGTATTACAAAAAATATATATTTTTTGAAAATAGATAATAATCAAACACACTAAGTTAAATTGACACGAAAAAAGAATATTAAAATTTTCCATCTCATTTTTATCTAGATAAAAAGGTAATTTGTTTATCTTTATTTAGAAAAAAAAAAAAAATAAATAAAAAATGATTTAGTTCTCTTCGTCTTTATCTAGATACAATTTTATTTATGTGCGAATTCAGTGGCGTCATTATTTTGAGGGATGGCTGGGTGGGCATTTGCCCCTCTCCCCTTGTCGGCAGCGGGCCGATGTCCGACCGAATATGGGCCGGGGTCGGGCTATTTATGAGCCGCCGACACGATTCGTGCCAATAAAATATAAGTAACTCAATATTATTAAAGCGTATGCCGTATAGTAATAATAATTACACGCGTGCTCGGCGCATATGGTGGACGTACACGTAAAATAAATGAATAATATTCAAAATAGATCGATAGACGCTATCAATAGTATGGTTAGAACTTAACACTTATTACCTGTTACCTATAACCTATTACCTAGTCTATTATACTAGTTGTTTTACTTATTGATTTCCGCAAATATCAGTATATTGAGAAGAAAAAAAATTAAAACCCGAGCGCTATACACAGCGGTTTACACTGTGCCGTGTAGTGTGTACACTTCACGTACTTATATTCAGCAGTTAAAGTGAGGGGGGACGGATGGGGACGGCGTCCCCCTTGTTTGCTTAGCTCGAGTTTGGTGTTCCCCTTTAGTATAATATAGTCCCCTATATATTTCTAAATGTTTGATTAAAAGTTGAGATCGAATTTGTACTTTTGTACATAATATTCAAAAATTAAATAAAAAAAGTTTAAAAAAATGATATTTAGTTATAAATTGTACGCGAGATCTATATTATAGAAAAAAAATATTTTGATTTTTCTTTGTTCTCCAGACATTCTCTCCTTGGCCGGAATATAGGTAATTAATATGCGTATTTTAAAGTCATAACCACACAGTATGTACATTATACGTAATAATATATACGTATACATATATATACGTTCGTGATAAATTCTTACAAATTAGATCAATAATAACATGGATTAAAAGTTAAATTTATATAAATATTTAAAAAAATATTACGGTACTGCAGGTTCAGGGGACGCCAGTTTTTTTCATTAGCTATATTAGTTCCCCTTGCAAATATATTCCACTTTAACCACTGCTTGCAGTATTATACTGTGTTTACTTTTACCACGGAATACCGGCTATTTATTTGATACGTTCTATGGTGGTAGTTTCCATATACAAATATTAATATATATATATTTATTAATATTTCATATATATTATATATATATACATTTAATTTCCGTATATATAATCTATATAGTGTCCGGCCCAAACAAGTCCTGATCAACTGGGTATAGGTACTTACTACATGTACTCAGTCACTCACCTCGTTTTTTTATTCTCCCCGAAAAATTAGGCTATTTGCGCGTATGATAATAAAATATATAAAACGTATACAAGATGGTAATTTTATTGTGATAAAATGTACGCGGGGAAGAAGTTGGCGAGCGGTTTTTTTTTTTTTTTTTTTTTTTTTTTCAGTTCTTCGGGCCGTTCAAAACTTTTGCCCCTCCCTTTCAAAAACTGAAATGACGCCACTGTGTGGGATCAATACCGGGCATACATTTTATAAAAATGCAACATTTTTATATTAACGCACTTGTTCTATGATTAAAAGATTAAAAGTAATAATAACAATAATAATATAGGACAGTATAAGTCATAAATATTATTAAACGACATATAATTACCAAGAATATCCGGATAGCCTTTTTTACGAAGTAGTATTGTTTACCCTGATACGCAGATGTCATTCTAGTAGCTGGCGCCATCAGGATTACATTTCTGACTTTTTTATTGTACTCGGGTCTTTCAGACAGTGCGATTATAGGTATAGTTCCTCCCAGAGAAACACCCCCAACGTCGACCTTGGAATATCCAGTCACAGATATCACCAAGTCAATAGCGGCTGGTAAGTCATATACGCCCAGCTCGTGAAAACTTCAAACGATAAAACAATTAGTTATACGTACAAATATAAAATAGTTATTTGAAACTAGATATTTATACATTAGGAGGTATAGAAGTATAGGATATATATATATTTTTTTTTTTTTTATTGGATTCTAATAATAATTAAAAATAACTTGGTTTGATACTGTATAGACATTAATGTAAGTAAATAAATATCACGTACTTGTAAACTATAGACATTAATGTTTTAACAATAACATCGAATATTTTTAGATAAATAGTATAATATATTTATAAATGTTTTGTTTCTCGTATGCTGTAAAATTGAAATTAAATTGAATTTGATGAGCGAGGTTGTTCCAAATTTATAATTCCTACTTGAAAAGTGACGAATGTAGATTAAATTGTTATTCTATATATGTCTGATGTGTATTAGGCATGTCAACCTAATATTTGCGGGTACTATGGTTGTATCGTATATTCCGGTAATTGATTGTGTAATAATAATTTTATATGACGTACTACCTATATAGCGTATATTTATAATACACCTAATAACTGTGTTTAACGTTCATAATTATCTTGTAAAATATGTTTAGCAATGCACTTACCTATAATCCCAATTGATACTAGAGAGATTAGGGACTTTTCCTGTCCTAGGATCTATGATTTTCTTCGATAAACCTGTAACTCTGTAATTGAATAGCCAAACGTCAAATCCTGCGTCTGATAGTAGATAGCCTATAACATCCATTGAAATTAAATACAAATTAACATTTTTATTTAACATTCAATTAAAATATAAATAAAACCTAATAATATTACATAAAAACTATAAGATGAATTAAAACAAATTTGATGGGAAAGAAAAAAAAACGAATAGCATATGAATACTGAAGCAGTGGCGTCATTTCAGGTTTTACTAAGTGGGGGCAAAATTTTTACCGGCCCCTTTACAAATAATAAATACAAAAAAAAAGGTCTTCGCATTCTTCGCGATGTATACCCTTGACGGTCCCCCTTAAAATTTCCGATGGGCTTTAAAAATCAATCGGGCCCGCAAAAATTAGTCGGCCCCTCATAAATCTTAGGGTGGGACAATACCCCATCCTGCCCCCTCCCCAAATCAAAAAGATAATTGTAGTTTACCTATACTATAGAAATGATAAATTAGATTTGTTGATAAAAGTTATAATATTGCTAACATTATAATGGAATCTTAGGAATTAAAGATGTGGAATTTCGGAGTCATTCTTTTCACTTTTGTTTTTTATTTATTAATTAGAAAACAAGTTGAAATTTTTAAGAAACATGAAAATATGACGAATGAAAAATATTTAATTACATTTTAAACCTAAATAATTATATGTGGTCCCAATTATATGTCAGTATCAATTTTCATTTATTTATAGAATTTTATTTTGAATTCCTCTTAATAATTTAAAAATATAGCAGAAAGATGGTAAAAAAATTAATTCTGAAAATAATGTTATAAATCTCCATATACGCGTGGCCATTTTTCAATATATTTTGCATTTAATCATGTACCTGTTATGAATTGTTAAAAGATCATATTTTTTTTTTGATTTTTTTTTTTAAATAATCATAAATACATTTTATTGTACGCAGGACTCTAGTTAATGTGTTGTTATTTTTATTTTAAATAATAAATGCCTTTCGGATTATTTTTCAAATATTAGAGTTCATATATATATAACAAAAAGTAAATGTTTAGACTCAGAAAAAAAATTAAAAATACGAAATAACACGAATCAAGATAAAACAGGACTCCGAATATGATGAATTATTATTTATAATTTGTACCTAACCGACCATCCAGAGACATGGATTTTCTGAAGAGGGTCAGCCTCAAAATATGTTGCTTTGATTCACAGTCCGGCATCCTATACAGTACACCCGCGGTATAGGAGCTCAGGTATTTTTTATTCCGTATTTCTATGATGTTTGTAAGTTGATAAAAAAATAAATATCTAATTTGTATTTTTTATTGAAAATGTTCAAGTTCGACGTCAAAAAGACATTATTTTAAAATTAAAAATAAATATTTCAAATACTGTGATAGATTTCTGGTAGCTTTAACTTTTACATATATAATAGCATTGATTATAAATATATAAATAAAATAAATATATAAATTTATGATCAATGATTATAGGTAATAATGATAATAGGTAAATGATAATAGGTATTACTAAATACAATAAGCAATAAATGTAGAACACTTACCCAGTGATTTGTTGTGCGAAACATATACAATAGAGCTAGCGAACATACCAGATAACAAGATCACGGGTTTGCCGATGATTTTATTGCCATATTTACTATATGGTATTCGTTCCATCCCCAACATGAAGTTGTCTTCAGTTTGGTATGAATATGTCTTAAGTGGGTATCCACTAGCTTTAATTTTTTCCCACTTAAAAAGAAAACCGATTTGTTACACATTAATAAAATAGTATTAGTTTTATTTAAACTGAAATTGTTAAATTTTTATATAGGTGTCTAACGTAAATTTACAGGAATTTGTGAATGTATATAGATTTTATAAAAGTAGTTTGACATTATGTTAAAAAAAGTAAATAGATTAGACCTAAAAAATGAATAAGTCTGACAATGAATTAAGTAGTACTTACGGTTTCTTTTGATGATACATAATACTGTGTACTGCATATATATATAATTGTCATAACAGACCAAAAATATGTCTTGTAAATATTCATAATTTTTTTTTAATTAATAAGGAATTAATTAAAACAATAAGAATAAATATACCTATTGGTAAGACTTATTTCAGTATAATATCTTAGAGTTTTTTTTTTTTTTTTTTTTTTTTTGTCAAGTTCATATAATAAGTATACTTCTATTATAATGTTTAAATTTTGTATGAAACTATACTTAAATTATAATAAATTGAAAGAATGAAATACAAATGGTACTCTTAAGTAAGTATATATAATTCTCCAAGGATAATAGTACAGTAATAAATTACAATATTTTATACCATGAAGTAATAAGAAATTTGATTTATTTATTGTTTACTAATTTCTTTTTACAATTAATATTACAGTTTATTATTATGGTTTATGTAATTACTAATGAGTTAATGATAAAATTTACGATAGGTACTAATAAAAAAAAAGACAATGGACCGTCTAATTATTTATTTAATAATCATATCATGTAATATGTACTTATATAATATATGAATAATAAAAATGATCAATTATATTTATCGGATATACTCGTATTTTCCTACAAATGCAGATATTAATTCCTAGGTTTGATTTAAATATAGAGAAAATGCTTGAATATTTTCCTTAAGATTGTCTCTGAAATATCATATACCTACTTAAAAAAATATTATTATTCTTTATTCTGCATTAGGGTGACCATATTTTAACAATTAAATAACGGGATAATAAATTGAAGACTCAATTCCATAAAAATATTTACTTTATTTTGGTAAATACGTATTTCAGTAACAAAGTTATCATCTTCAGTACACAATAATGACTTTATATAATAACGAAATATTAGGGTAGGGGTGGAATTACTTCGCTCATAGGTTGTCAGTTGGGATGAGAGTAGGTACGTCGTGCGTCGTGTAGGATAGTAATGGTAGATTTATTGAACTTGAAAACAATTACATTCGATAATAAACTATTCTAAGCGAAGCGTAATTTTTTTTTGTCTCAATTAAGGCTGGTATTTCAAATGTGGTTTATCTTAGGTTTAAGTTAAACCAAAACTATGATTAAGGTGAACCTTAAATAGTCAATGAGTAGTTCAATTCATTTAAATCTTCAAAAAAAACTATATTTTGTTTTATGTTTCATGATTAACGTGCATGTTATCATATTTATTCTACGTTAATATGTTATCATATTCATTTATAATTTTTATATTGGCAAGATTTCTATCTGTGATTTATTTCAATTTGTAATTTTAAATTATAATCAATTTCTAATAGTAATTAATTGTCTAAACTATATTTTGTATACATTTTATTTATTTGCAATAAACGTGTGCTTATGGCATTTACAGGAAAAGTAAGTTTATTTACACATCGTTTACTTAAACGAAACCCAATATAAAATTCGATTTCGTCCCATTCGATGAAATGGTCTGTACGATTACGATAAACACGATGTTTTCTCGACTGCCCAAGTCTACTCACAAATTCTATTACAGATTCATCATCAGTTGAACTTGATGAAGAAGTATCGATAATTATAATAAAAATAATACAAAACAGCATTCGTAAATCTTAATAATAATTATAATAATATTATCTTATAATACCATAGAATATTCTGTGATAATACTATAATTATTATCATTCACTTTTAAAGATCATATATAAACTTGTTACACCACTTAAACCACGGACATGGTTTAAACTATACCCCAAGCGTTCCTTATGATAAGCCATAGCTAACTGGAGCTTATCTCTTAAACTGTTAATAAGAAATACAGAAAACTATAGTTAAGCTTTACTTAGTCTTAAGCTTAAGCTTATAAGTAGATATTGAAATACTGGCCCTAATGTACTGGCCTTAATGTACAAACTATATATGATCATAAAATATCAACTGTTTTTTTTTATACGAAATCTCTTTAGTATGTAAGTCTACTTATATCATTAGGGAACCGTCACTATTATGGGTTGGTATTAGCCCGTAGGAACCTATTAAAATGTTTAATATATAATATATATTTGTATCACAATGGCATATATCTATATTCGATGCCACTATATAATTATAAGTATATACAATTTTTCTTTTAGTATAATAAATTGTTATTACTTTAGTTATTATAGGAAAAATTAACTGCAAATTTCATTTGCGTGACTTAATACATATTGCATGTGTATAAAATATAAATACGTTATTGATTTCTATAGATGACCGACTGAGAATTTGACGGGTCAATATTCGTACAATTATTTCAGCTTAGTATGGTAAAAAACTGTACTTTGCAAAACCGCTTAGAATTTATTCAGATTTATTACAAATTTATGAACACATATAATATACTGTATAAGCATATACACACACACACACACACACACACAATTTTGAATTGAATTTTAAATATAATATACAAAATTCCATACTCGTTTTCAACCAGAATTTTAAATTTTATTTTCCTTTAAATGCATTATGACAAATTGTATTAACATTATATTTATATACATACTTTATTAGTTTTACGATGATGTGTTTTATTTTTATGTCTGTGTACAAAATGTCTACCAGAAGGATTACTTCGATCTTTATAAGCTTACCCCGTTTCCGGTAGCAAATGTCTTCTAGTTGGAACTTTAAAGAGATAATTTTTCCATTTTTTTTCCGATAAACGCGTAAGAAAAAAATATCAAAAAATTACCATTAAAATCGAAAAACACGATTGTGGTAAAATTCTGTAAAACTCCGAAAACATTGATGCTAGAGGCATGAAATTTTCACCACAAACGTATATATGTAAAATATTAATATAAAAATGTTGGAAAATTTTTACCTATTTTTAGGTTACTTATAGTAATATACAAAATTGAGACATTTAATTCATAATAGTTTCAAATATTTAGTTTTAAGACTTTTTTAGTTTTAAAATTTTTAATATTTTCAAATTTTCAATGTTTAAACACAAAATAAAAATTTAACATAATATCATACAAATCAATACAAAATATTCAAACATTATCACCGTAGATTATACCGCTGAAATTTATCAATGATATGTGATAACAATAAAATGATATGAGAATAACAAATATAATGGAATAAAAAAGTAGTAACAGCGCATTCTATTATTAAGAATCCATTACTATTTGAATTCTGGCTCCATTTGAGATTTTTAGGCGTTTCCGTTATTTACCATTGCGTTAGTTCTATCTATATGTAATTAATCAATGCTATAATATAATACAGAAAAATAAATATCTGTACATAATATGATAATTGAATACTATTCAGTGAACAACCTATATATATATATACAGGGGCGGTACCTAGGGGGTGGGGGTGTCTCACCCCCCAATCAGTGGCGTATTTAGAATTTTGTTGCCCTAGGTACACATTTATTTGTTACACCCCTCTAACCTCCCTACTGAATGAAAAAAAAAAAAGCGGTAGATATCAAGAAATTTTTGTAACATTCAAAACCCCGTTCCCTTTTAAGACGTATACATAATATTTTATGTAAAGGTAATAATAAATATATAATATAAATCAATATAATGTAAATGTTTATAAATGTTTATTTTTTTTTAATAAAAAGGAATAATCTTATTAGGTACATTTATACTTTACGATGAGATTCTATTGTTTAGCAAATTCATCAATAATTTTAATTATAATTTACTGATGCTGTTAACGCTGACTCAATATTTAGGAGTGTCAAATTGTTTAAACGAGTATCACTAATAAATGATCTCAGATATGTTTTAATTCATTTTAGACACAAAAATATGATATCTACGTATGGATAAACATCTACTATATCGTGTTCGTTTATAATTTGAAGTATTTGTAAAACTGATTTTAGTGATATATTTGGCGATAAACTTTTTAAATATCCACGGAAATGTGAAATGAAATCCACTCATTTATAAAAAAATATAATAATTTTGTATTATATATATATATATATATATATGTAGGGTGGTAACACTGATCGCGTCGAAGCGTCTCCTACAGCGGTGGGTTGATGCAGGGCAACACCAGTGTTGAGATTGACCCCGTGATGAAAAGACGTGTTGTGGAAGACGGGTGCTTGGTGTGATCTAATAGCTTAAATTGTTCATTTGTATTAGTTGTTTATTTGTCTTAATTGTTTATTGTCTTAATTATTTAATTGTCGTTATTATTGGTAGTCAATAAAGCAAAACGTGATCTCAAAATATGGTTTTTTATTCACTATAAATCTCACATATACGTATATATTCTATATATTATATAAATCTTCAGGATATTGTTTTTGTAATGCTTGAGCTTTTTTTTTTATTTCAAAAACTTGCAACTTTGTTATATTGAAAAAAAAAACCAAATGAAATATTGATCTCAACGTATAAACCTTTACGTTTCCTTAATTCTGCAAGTGATAAATCCACGATAACATAAAATGTATTAACTTTAAATGATTCTTCACTACCATGAGTTCCAAACACTGTATTACCTTGAGATGATTCGTCATATGATAATTTCCTTTTTATTTTACGAGAAACTTTGTATTCTTTAATTCCAGATTTCTTCATGTCTAGTTCTTAATAATACAAAAAACTGTTTCTTAAATCAGTTATGTATTCGATCAAAGAATTGTATAAAGTTATAACAATTATTAAATCAATTTTAACACTGTAATTTTTAGCTAGTACTGTTAAATTTTTTTAAAATATCGTTCCAGATGGATATAAGAATACCCATTTGTAAACTTTTTAATTTTTTTGGTAATCCTTTTGCTTCAGTTTTATTTTTTAAGGTTTCTGTTGGTTTTTCAATAAAAAAGGTTAATTCTTGTACAATTTCTGTCCAATTACACGATAAACTTAAGCATGTTTCATACCTAGCTGTCCATCGAGTACCTGACAATCGTTTTACTGTTATAAGTAGGGCTCGGATCTTAATGCACTTAAAAAGTACTAAATATGCATGCATTTATGCACTTAAAAAAGTACAAATATGCTTTAAAAATATGCATTTTTTTATATTTTTTTTACATACATATTTATATAAATACAAATATTTTATAAAACTACAAATATGTAGTTCCGAATAAATATTCTTAGGATAGTTTAATGTATTTTATTAAATTTATAAATATATTGAAATTACAAAAATTGAAGAATGATAAAAAAAAAATGTCTGTATAAAGTAAATTTTTATATTTAAATTTCCATAGGTACTTTATTTTTAAAATAACT
>JAIPRL010013294.1:0-10747 GCA_025469235.1 Pemphigus obesinymphae
GTCATTTTAATTTTTTCTGCAAAATTATCAATTTTGAGGTATTTAAGCCCAAATAGTTGGTAAAATGAGATTTTAAGACCTGGGCGAAAATTGTGATTTTCAATGATGAATAACACGACTAAAAAATTAAATAAAAATAACAGCCTCGATCGATCCATAGAAAAAAAAATGATATGAGTTATGTATACTACACCGAAGCTACGCTCAGAATCGTTTTATTGAATGCAATGATTGATTTATCATTGTTTCAAATTCAATACATCCACCAAAAGTACCCTGCCCAGTAGCGAAGTGCATCCACCAATACTGACACCCGACGAGCGAAGTGCTTCCACAACCTATACTGACCGGTTTTTTAAAGTCAATGTTACCGTCAAGGGGAACGCATATTTTGGACAATACAAGTGGAAGGGGTATAAAATATATTAAGGTGTTCTGTTATTTTCTCGTCTCCCATATGTGTACACCGTATCTACGTCGACCACTGAAATTAACTAACCTCGAAAATTTTGGTCGTTGAATTTTGTCCGTTCTCGGATTGTATTATTAAAGTCATGGCGCACGAATATCCATTTTAGACTGCGTCGTTATTGTGCTGTCGGGTTAGGTTCACGTAGATAAATAATGTATTAATATTGAGCATACAGGTACCATAATAGTCGTGTGCGTGCATATAATATCCATACGTAGTGTGTGTCCCGTCGAGGTATTCGTTATCTATAGGTGTATATTATAGGGCTAGAGCCAGTATTATCGGACGTGCTGTATCACAGTTGATAGTAATATTATTATAATGCATTATAGTCAGCGTCCGCTGTGGTCTACGTATATATATATATATATATATAATTGACTGAAATACGAACTGCTGCAGTTGTTCGGATATCAGACATAATAATTTTACACGGCGATTTGGTCCCATTAGGATAGTTTTGGTTTCGTTCGACCCTCCGCGACTCGACTCGTTCGCACCATTCGATCTGTCACCAAATCACCTACATTAATACCTATATATGAGTACATATTACATAATGTGTAAAGAGTTGCTGATGAACCGCCCCGATATTACAATAATTTATAGAACCAGTAGGGGTGATAAGGTATGGCGATGAGCGCCCTATCCAAATTTGATTTTGCCCCACATTTGCCACACCTGTTCAAGACCAAAAGAGAATTTTGATTTCAAGTATGTATTTATACCAATACCATTTTCCATCTGGTCTCGCCGTGTAATTCATCGTAGTATTTTTTTTTTTACGCACACTCATTTAGATAACACAACACACACACACAATTATCTTTTGCGAATACACCATCGTTTAATTTGGTTTCGAGTTTGATTATTTATTATCGGAAAACGCTATAATTTAGCATTAGCATTTTCCATGTATTTCAATAATTTATACTACACCCGTGCCGCGGACGGTATCACACTACATTCGTGTAACATTTATGATAATAAACCGTGGCATTTTTTTTAAATACTCATGTAGATAATAAATACACTACATCGTAGAATATATTATATTATAAAATATAAATGTATTATGTTATTGTGTGAATCGTACAATCATATATCCGAGATGAAAAGTATGACCATTTATATACGAAAACATATCGATAAATTGATAAAATTATTACCACAGATTTGGTTTTTTGTACCTATATTATTCAAATATCAAAATCTATTCATAATAATTAATAAATTGAGTGTAAATGATACTAATTAATTATAAAATGTTAAAAAACCTATGTATATCATTTTCAATACTATAATTTAAAATTTTTCATGAGTCTATTAAGCAATTTTTTTTTATTATTATTTAAAATTTGTTATTTTTATTTTCATTTTCTCTATTTGCTTGCCTATCTGATTTATATGGTTTAACTAAATGCCTTCAAAAAATATAGATATATCAAAATATCAACCCCAATAATATAAATATTATCATCATAAAAACCTAAATACATTGGGTATATATTATAGTAGGTAATAATAAACGAGTATATATTTTCCCTATTGAAAAAAAAAAATATTGCATTAACCTGCCTCCCTCGCAGTCTGGTACCACCCCTGTACAGGACTATTAATTCCCCATAGTGTTTTAAATATTTATTTCATTTTTAAGTTTTAAATATAATTTAAAACATATATAAATCAAATCATTTTAATGTTTGTTATCACTATATGACGTCACAGTATTCAATTTGAAAAGTATATACATAAGTGTATATTTTTTTGATACTTTTTTTTCAATGTCATAATTATCATATATAAATAATCTACTTTGGTATAGGATACAGAATTGGTGACGTACAATTACGAGACAAGGCTCGCTTTTAAACTGTAATATATTATACGTACACAATATCTGTTTTTAATTTCTTTACTCATACTCGTATATCATTGACACGAATCAATCCAGTGATGAATAGCAGTCACGTATTTGAAAGGGTCTTTTGGAGTTTTATTATTATTATTTATTATTAATATTATTATTATTATTTGAGAAGTATAATAAGAGTTTTATGGAAGGAAGTATAATGCACTTTATATCCCTTACTATATTGCAAGTACCAATAGTGATATTCATTATACTTATATAGCACTGATAATTTTTTTAATTCCATCACTCAGTTTCACTTATTAAAATTTCCCTATTCTTCCTTAAATGATCTTTGAAAACTTATTGTGTTTTAAGTCAATAAATCAACCTAAATCTAACCATAATCATAAATACTATCCTGATAAAATAATTTAAATATTAATACCTACCCTAATCCTAAAATGGGTTAAACGAGAATTATTTAAATACATTTTGAATTTTAAGAAAATCAATATTCTCATTCACAGAAGTACGTTTTTTAGTTCTTTTCTGCAGGCATAAGTCGAATTTTCATTTTTATTCGACTAAGTGATTTTTCAGACAAAACATCAAATTAGCAGATATTGTATTTGACTCGTATATCAATTTTTTTAATAGATTATATTATAATTATGTATATACTGATTATAAAATTATATTTTATATCTTATCGGGTACCTATAACTATCGAGTATAGTACATAGAAAATTCAGAATACCGTTTTTTAATTATTTTGGTGGTGAGTAAACATGTCAAACGGTCCAGGTAGTATATTTGTAGACACCTCTGAGAATAGGCATAAGTTATTTACACACGCTCCTCGATGGCATGTTGCACACCGTCCCTCGCTGATTAAACTTGGTGGAAAAATACAAAATAAAAATATACTCCCCCACCTCGAGCCCTAGATATATTTTATATTATTTCTTTGAGCCGAAATGCCCGTCGACGGATACCTTATATATATACCGTAAATACAAATATTTCCTAAGCAATATTCACTAAACGAAATTACACAGTGGCAGTTTTTATAACGAGTTACGAGAGAACGCCATTATTGTTATTTTACTAAGGGGGCGAATAAAAAAAAAAAAAAAAGAAAACAAATCAAAGAATTCTGACGGTATAAATGTTTCGCCTCGACATATTTTTTTTAATGTACTTACCGGTATTTTTGGCAAACACGTTGGATTGTTTTTTTTTAAGGGGGGGAGGTGTATTTTTTACATTTGACTTTCGAAACCTTTAAACGTTTTCGTCACTCTCCACGTGGAAAGTAACGTATTTCGCATAATACTGTTACGAGTTTATCTAAGTATTATGAACATGATTATGTATTTGTAGCCAATGGACGAGGAGCCTAGGTTTCTTCCCATAGTTTGTTTAAATGTATAATAATGATGATTTTCCATTCAACATAATTTGAATTTACAACTCAACCCCGTACATTTAAATGTACTTTAGTTTTCGTTAGAAAATGTGCGAATTTTTCAACATAAAAATCCAATGCGTTTGTAATATATTACGTAATAATATTACGGAAAATATTATTAGGTACCTAAAATAAGTTATGATCACAAACAAAAATCTAAAACTTGAATTTTTTTTTAAATCACCTAAGTCATATTTATTTAAAGATCATTTAACTGTAACATACAATATACAACATAATGAGTTTTGTTTTTTATATTTGACATATTTAAGATTTTGTGTAATTATAATTTTTCTACACATATAGGTACAACTTAAAGAGTTTCGAGGTTTTTGAAGAATTTTATTATAAACTAACTATTATTATAGTTTGATCGAAAATTATGTTGAAAAAAAAATTAGAATTTGTATTCCGATAATTTGAAAGTAACTTATCTAATAAAAATGTCAAATATCTCGTTAGTTATAAGTTATAACTATAAAGTCCGGATTTGTATGCACTATGCATCAAAAAAGATTTGAATGATATACATTTATGCATCAAAAACCTTGAAATTTGTATTAATATGCAAAAATATGCTTTATCAGGAAAATTATGTTCTTATCCAAAATATATGCAATAAACATTTTATTTCATCCATATATTTTCTTACTTTCAAATCAGATGAAAAAATAAAAAAAATAATACCCTTTTTAAATCATGTACCATATAATATATATAAATATTATATTTTTATATACAATTCATACTACTACTTTCATAAAATACATATAAAAAACTAGGCTTTCTTAAGCGCATCTATTCTGAATTTAATAACCAACTCGCATTATAAAGTATATATTTTACTCATTGGTTAGGTCCCAATTAGAATACGGGGCTCTAATCTAGTCTCCCAACTCTATTACGTCTACTCAGAGTGTAGAATCTATACAAAGTGCATTCTTGAGATTTTAATCATAAAAATACAGAGTACAATGACAGCCATGTACTGGTTATGGTGAAACCTTGGGATTTTTTAATATGTATTCCCTAAAAAACCGAAGAAATAAGTTAATTTTAAGTTTTTTTTTATTTAATTTGCTTAATAATAAAACAGATTGTAGTTATTTATTAGAAAAATTTTAATTTAAAGTTAATAGCAGTGACACTAGAGATACTAATATTTTTTTTTCAAAACATTTTTTTAAAATACTCAGTTAGTTTTCTAGCTAATATGCTTATGTCAATTGGTAATTCTGCTAATTTAAATATCTTTTCCTGTAGAATTAATGACAAAAAATGTATGTAATTAAATTAATTAATTATGTATTAATATTAATTCTTTACTTTATTTTTATAATTGTAGCTTTCTTATTCTGCAAATATATACTTAATTATTTATGTTTTTATACTTATACGTTTATACCTATTTCGCAGTACCTACTCTTATGACCGTAATATTATGTTATACAATTTTTGTAAATGGAATTTTTTTTCCGTATAATAAATAAATAAATAAATAAATAAATATTTATGGTATATAACTATATAGAATATAAATGTAAAATATTACAAGAAAAAAAACAATATAAACAAATAAGAACAGTTATCTACTGTTTGTGTCATACATTTTAAAAAGAAAAAATTGATTTTTGTTTAAACTTTAAAGAGATAAATTAACTTATTAATTTAAACATTGACTTAACAATTAAAGTAAAATTTTTAAATAATAAACATTTATATAGCTTAAAATCGTATATTTTATTAAATTTCCTACAGAATGTGCTTAAATGTGTAATAATCTTCAAATATGTTGTTATCCATAAAATATGCTTTTATATGCATTACACATTTTGTTTTAAGCATTCTTTGCTAACAAATCGTCGACATTTTTTACTTTCATCGACCTGCATAAGTGCATACTCTCAAAAAATATATGATAATTTATACAAATTCGGACTCTAGTATTATAACTAAATTAAAGACTAATTGGAATTCATTAACTTTACAACTTATAATTTATCATTTTTTTTTTAAAGTTTTTCGTTAAATTTAAATTTAAAAAAAAAACCTTACTTTTAACGCGCTTAGAAAGCTTGGCTTTATGATAATTATTTCTTAGTTAACTTTTGGATTTTGACGAACCGTTAATATTAAATATTCCCAAAATCAGTAATAAATAGTATTAAATTTGTACCTATGTAAATTGTACGTAAATATTCAATTTGGTTAATATTAATATAATATTTCAATAACGGCTGTGTATCCAAATGTTGTATACAGTTGATAATTCTAATAAATAGATTCTATTTCTACGGACCACATTTCATAACAATATGTAATTAAAATGTTATATAAAGCCGACAAAATAAACTACATTGATTGACATAATATAAATCAAAATAATTTCAAAGGCTCCATAATTGTTTTATCCAATATCCGTTTACGGTTTATCGGTCAATGAAACATTATTTAGATGTTTCATTACTGTTTGGTATTCAATTAAAACGCATTATATTATTCATTTTTAATAGAGTGAAATTATTTCGATTTTATAATAAAAAAATTATTATCGGTCAAAAATGTGCAAATAATATACTAATTGAAACGTATTGTATACCTACGCACTGAATAATTAATTATTCTGCTTCTATACTTGATTTAAATACATAATATACTTAAATTTTACAAAGAAGATTAATAGTCATTATTTTCTTTAAACAAAACGTATGATTTAATTTATTTTTTTACAATTAAACAACAACAAAAGAATATTAATTGATTTATAAATTTGCTCTTAATTATTGTACAGCTGAACTAACAAATGTCATAAATTGCCATTTCTGCAGGTAGATTATACTTGTCGTCTCGTTTAACTTATATATAATAATTTGTATACCTTTATCGTCCATCATTCCGCGTTATTACTTATTACAGTAGCCTTATGTTCATTAATTTTTATTTGTTTTTAAGCCTATAGGAATGTATTTCTTTTTTGTTTTAATGAACATGAAAACATAATTATAATTATAAAACGAAAATTGAATAATATAATATAATATTTATTTTATTTTATTACAGTTCAAAAATGGTAAATACGTCGAATATTGATAACAAATAATAGAAATACAATGGATTTAAATAAATAATACGTAGACAAATGCATTTTATAAATTAACAATAAATAATATATATAACAGAGATATTATATAGTATATATTATTAAGTATAATAGTATATATATAAAAGTTCTAATAGCGATATCCATCATTTTAAGAATAGGTGTGTTTTACTTCCAAAATTAGTGATGCACTTGGGCACAGAAAATGGATAGATATGACGAGCATTAATTAGTTTAGAAATTTTAAAATTTATCAGGACAAGAAGATCTGTGGAATCGATAAAGCCGTCAATTAGCTTATTAAGATTAGCCGTTATCTAGTAAACCTAGACCAAGATATGACATTATTGGAAAATAATTATAATATTTTTTAATATTATAAACTTTCATGTTAATATTTATATCAGATAGATATTCAAGGTTCATAATTGATAAATTGCTCTCTGTTCAAATGATAGGAATTTAAATCATTTTTGTAGGATAATCTTAGTTACATTATCTATATTCTAGTGGATAATACCATATTTTAATACTGTCTATGTTTCTCAATAGTTTAACCGCCATTTCACTATTTCTTCTTCACAATATAATCAAGACATAGATAACATCTATAATATATAGAGGCCGTTCTGAAAACATATTAAATCTGTGGGATCATATAACAAATCTAAAACATTTTTAAATACCTACGTAAAATCTTCTATTTATTTTCTACTTTGACTAAATTTTAAGTGCGCTCTATAAACGCTTGATCAGCGTTTATTGTAATTATTGTTATATTCCTTCAATGATTAAAACGAACTATTTTACTCCAATTTTTAGTCTGGAAATAAATCAAGGCCAATTTCGACTTTAAGCCAAATTTACAAACTTGAATTGCTAGTACCGTGGAATATTCAGCCTTCAGAAAACTTCATTCGAATTGATGATTAGAATGGCTTAATACTTGGTTGCTGTGCTACTATAAACTTAATTATTTTTAATAATTTTATTTTAGATGTCATTGAAAATAATAATAAAATGGCTGACATCACTAAAGCCTGATCGAGTTAACCATGTCATTCTTGTTAAAATTCTCTATAAATGTGGTTTTGGTGAATAACTTCTATTATGGTCTAAATCATATTTGTCTGGCATTTTGAGTTAAATTATTGCCAGTTTTTTTTTTATCTATGTCTTAATTATATTGTGAAGAAGGAATAGTGGAATGGCAGTTAATTAAACCGTTGAGAAACATATAGACGGTATTAAAATACGATGAGAAGAGGTTAGAGATCACTCTATGTCCTGGGCTTTGTGGGTCATAAAAATGGATAGTATTATTTAATACAAAGTCTTCAAAACAACGAGGGTTGAGCTTTCGAATGATTTTATTGCGAGTTAGAAATTCGTTAAAATATTTTTTAGATTTAGATATACAACGCGAGCCTGAAGGTTCAAGAATACATCATAATCACGTGAACTGGACGAGACTTTGTATTTGACGTGCATTCGCTTTTACCGATAACGATATAGACTTAAGATTATTTGATGATATAAATCGTCCGGAAAACATGGACGATACACAATTAAATTCAAAAATGAAATTTAAATTACCGAAATTCAGAGCATCATTGCCGAGCCAACATCCAGTGTCGTTTTAATATAAAGTCATTGTACCTATTATGATATTTAAAATACTCTTGTAATGTATATATTGATATATAAGATCGTTTCTAATTATACAATTGAGATTCTCAAGTCGAAGTTTTCCAAATATATACACATACGCGATAAAACTACTTACTTCCCGCGAACGTTTAGGCTCGTCGACAATTCCCCGCTAATAATAACCTATCAGTACGTATTATTATTTCGAACTTTCGGGAGTTACGTTGAATATTATACACCGTATAGGACGTGTAGAGTGTCGGAAAAAGTTATCGCAAAAACAAATATTAAAATAAGAAATCCTATAACGAGGGGGGGGGGTAGGGAGGGCACTCGTTTGAAGTCGATCTCTAATGTAACGTATATATATATATATATATGTATACGAGTATGACTTTCGATTACTTAACTGTGTAGCGGAGGAAAAAAACGAAATTTTATTCCGGGCGATTTTTTTTTTTCTTTTTCTTGTGATCCCAAAGCACGTGTCGTATATACATATATCAGATATACCGTTTGGGGTCCCGAGGGGAGTCCGATCCCGGGGAATCCCGAATAGTGGGCGGGCGGGGGGGGGGAGGAGGGTTAAACGTCGAGACGAGATTTTATCGGCAATCGGTCGTTGGCGGCACGCTGCGCGCTTACATTGTATAAGTACATTGGTGTGTCCGGAACACGCGCGCGTAACCCGACAGACTTTTGTTATTTGAATACGCCGTATACAATAATAACATGTCTGGAGAGGCCGTTCCGAGCACACATGCCTCCGGGAAAATATGGAACGGAGCGCACGGTGTTTGACGTGACTATACGCGACGGCGGGCCCGACCTGCGTGCGAGTTGGCGTCGACTAAATGAACCAATTCAATTTCACGGTGCCGAGCTGGTGGCGTTCGTCTCGTGTCGTGACCCGCGCGCCGCCGGATGCACGCGTGCACGGGTCTCGTTCGCCCGCCCCGCCACTCCTCTCCCCGACCAAAGACTCGCACAGATTTCCCGAATCCTTATATTAGATCCACACGTTCATTATAATACATACGTATATATATATATATATATATATATGTGTGTGTGTGTGTGTGTGTGGGGGCGCAGACGATTATATCGGTCCCAAAAGTCACGGAACAAAACGCGACAAATAATAAATAGTAAAAAAACAAAAAAAAAAATTCTAGCTCACCCGAAAACGATCAAAAGTCGCGATTTATTTTCGATTATCAATGTTGTTTTTGGTCGGACGACGGTATTTGATTTTTACTATAGGGTAACAATGATTTTTCGATTCCGAAAAAAATCTATTAACAAGAAAATACGTCGTGCATATACATAGCGTTCTAAAATGTATGCTGAAAATCGTATGGAGTCCGTATTTTCGTGTGCGGTAGCACATTTGCAAGCGTATAGTAAAAATGTTGTAATATAGTACTTGGATGAATAATTAATTATTAATATCTAAAATTATTTATTTTTCATATTAAATTAATTCATGAATTAATCATAGATAGTAAAGATACTCATATTTATACACATGATATTACTTTAACGTCTGTGGAATTAATGTGTTTTTAGTTTTGTACAGTGACAAATAGACGAAAAAAAATTTATGTTTACTAGTTACAACCCTTAAAAGATGTTTGTCTAGAATGCTAAAAAAAAAAAAAAAAATGGTAAAATGTGTAGAAGCAAAATTTACAAAAAAATAGTGACTGATACGGACTGATTATTTAAATGTATTTTTATCTGGACTTAAAACTGCTTACAAAATAAAGGCGTAGTATTTTTATAAGGGGTAAACTGTATTAAACGGTTTATTAATATGCTATATTAACACAGAAAAATACAATAGCGTCGGTTTCCGAAAAATTGAGTACCGTACACGATCATAGGAGCGGTTTACGGTTTAAAGATTAACGATCTCCCGTTCGGCCATCGCAAAACAGATTACAGTGATTGCGTGTTATCTTAAATTGAGCATTTTGATTCTTATTGTAACAATTGTCATAGAATATCTGTTCTACCACTGAATATACTATGATTTCAAATAATATATAATATCAGTGCCTTATAAGTTCCTGACTTGACTTGCTTTGTGGGGGGGTACTCTGTCTCAAGCTTGAGCTTCTTCCAGAGGGTCGGATGTTTTAGGGAGTTGAGACGTGATGAGGGGGCGAATTTATGATGTTTGAAATTTTAGAATTT
>JAIPRL010013295.1:0-10744 GCA_025469235.1 Pemphigus obesinymphae
ACCGAAGCTACGCTCAGAATCGTTTTATTGAATGCAATGATTTATCATTGCTTTCAAATTCAATTCATCCACCAAAAGTACCCTGCCCAGTAGCGAAGTGCATCCACCAATACTGACACCCGACGAGTGAAGTGCTTCCACAACCTATTGACCGGCTTTTTTTTTATATATAAATAGTAAATTGGGTAGGTAGGCATATTATAATATTTGGTTATTGAAATTAAAAATTACATATTTTTTTTTATATACATTTCTAAAAAGTATTTAAAAAGCTTTGAATTTTCATCACATTAATATATATATATATATATATATATATTATATACATCAAACGTGCTAGGTATAGTTAATATTCGGTTAAATTTAAAGTTTCCAGCTTGGGTATTTCCGTTTTATAAGATTTTTTGGTTATTTTCCGTAGTTTTTCATTACACTTAAGAAAGCTACTAGAAAAATCGAAAAATGATCTCTCAAATATATCAATTGGAACTAATTTTACTATCAAAATAGATCTTTACTTCAAAAATCCTACTCGATTCTTATACTTATACAAAAGTTGTAATAAAGTATACATACGAAAATGGAAAAAATACAAAAATAAAAATAAAACAGCATTGTAAAACCAATAGGTACATTCTTTGCTATGTTCAGAATCAAATAAGCAATAAGCATATTATATACAAATAAAAACTTTTAATGCAAACGGTTTAAAAAATATTGAGGAGGTCAACTTGAGACTACTGTAGATTTTAAATGACAATTGCTGACAAGGGAGAAGAGAGGTCTAAAAATGCCAAAAATGTGCTGATGTAATACTTGAACGCTCCCTAATGTTTATGTATATATATTAACCACGGTAGATAACCGTGATATTAACATATCGTATTATTTTTGTGTTTGCTTATTGAAAACAGGTCTTTGAGTTATGCGTGTAGTCTAAAAGTCTAATATTATTCATTATGGAAACGTACATGGGGAAATTCTTGTTGAGGTCTGGAAATTAACTTATTCTCTTCGTATGGTCGCACACGAGGACAAAATTTGGCAACAAACTATGTGGTTACGACCCCCTTAATCATAAACAACGAAGGAAAAGGAAACAGAAACCTTTTCCTTTAACGAAATACTGGTTCATATGATTGGAAATTTATGTCGTTGTTAAAATTATATTATTTCGTTCGCTGTCCTGTGTTTCTATTAGTTTTAAATGTAGGTAAGATGTGCGTAGGTATACCAAAATATTTGTGTACTTCTTTTGTACACTTTTCTAAATTTCAAATCATATATTATAATATATTGTGACTTAAAATTGTTCTCAATGTTTTTTTTATTCATTTATTTCTAATATATTATAGTAGTATAAATTAAATTTTAATTAACCTGTACAATACATTATTTTTATAATATAAGATTTACTGTGTTTGTAGGTACTATAGGTATCTTTATTAGAATAATGACTAATAAGTAATATTATAGATATGATTAATATATATATATATATATATATATTATAGGAACGTTCTATAAGTTTATAAATATACCACTAAAACATATTGATTAAATTTTAGAGTTTTGTATACAATTTGGATAAAATAAAAAGTTTTGAACATTGGCATATTTTACTTTAATATTACTTTCTTCTCAAAATGTTACAAAAATGGTAGAAATACAATCCATTATAAGATATAAGTACGATTAAATACTTAGTCTTTGCATGTGAATAAAATGGAGTACTAATTAGCTTCAAAGCTCACAAAATTATTAAAAATAGTAAAATACACACTATAATATTATATTCAAATACATATAACAATATTAGTAATATTTATTGTGTTAAATATTAAAATATATATACGAAGATGAATAGCGATTGTGAATACCTTTTTAAGACGAGAGAAAATTACTATTTAACGTGCAGGGGTGGAGGGCAAAAGTCACAAATTGATTATTTTATGTGAAGAAGAGAAAGTTTAAAACAATGACTAGGTAATCCCTGGTGAGAGTGTAATAACACAACATAGGTTACTTATTATGGAGATTTGGAGTATGAAAAAAAAAGGATGTACAAAAAGAAAAATACAGATGAAGAAGCGAAGATAAGGTGGTGGAAATTAACTGGTGAAAATGAAAAAGTATTTACAAAGAAGATGAATGAGACTAGAGTGTGAGACATCGAAGGTAATTTATTTATTTATTTATGTATTTAATAATACAGTACAGGCCAAGGCCCAGTGATATATGGAATGAGTACATTGGTTAATTACGGTAAATAATATGTAATAGTAAATAGCATAGAATGGATGCATAATAATTATAATAGAAAATCATAAAAGTATTAGGAATAGAATGCTCAACGGTAACTAAACTTATTTTAAAGAGAGAAATAAGAGTCGGTATTGGCAATGCGCATGAGGCGGATGATTGGAGTGTTCAGATAGTAGTTTGAGGAAGAGAAAGGAATATGAAAAGGGGCAGACGAACGTGTGTGGTGGCAAGGGACATTGAAGGGTACTCGGGATAGAGAATCATGGCTATCAATTTTAGAGGAAAGAAGTTTAGTTAGGAATAATGTGTTAGCTGAGTGTCGACGATCAGCGAGACTTTCAAGGGAGAGAAGATGTTGAATAAGAGTATAGTCATGAGGAGAACAGAGTATGTTAAGTTTATAGGCAGCGTAAAAGAGGAATTTTTTTTGAACTCTTTCTATCATATTCCGGGTGGAAGCGGTGGATGGGTCCCAGATTACAGAGCCATATTCGAGAATGGGATGAACTAGAGAGCAAAAAAGAGTTTTTAGAGGAGAAAGTAGATGAAATTCTGTTGAGATTGGATTAATGAAATCTAGTAGCTCAAGAGCCTTACAACAGATCATATGGATGTGAATATTTAGGTATAAATTACGTGTAAGAGTAAAACCTAAGTCCTTTACAGAATTATTTGAAATCTTTAAAGGGGTATTATTAACAGAGTACGTATATATAATTGAGGCATTAGAGCAACAAAAAGTCATTACAGAGCATTTGGGGATGTTGAGAACAAGGCCTAAAGAGTCTCCCCATGATACTAATCGTTGAAAATCATTTTGAAGAAGTTGACAGTCGGAGATGGATTTCATTCGGCAAAGATTAGAAGTTTAGCGTGATGAAGGATGGAAGGAACAGAATTTATAATTAGGGCAAAAAGAAGTGGAGGCAAGACAGCACCTTGTGGTACGTCAGAAGAGTAAGTGAAGTAGTCAGAAGAGGCAGAGGAGACAGTTACCCATTGAATTCTGTTTACTAGGTATGAATGAAGCCAAGAAAAAAGGGGTTCGCCGATGCTTAAAGAGTCTAATCTTGATATAAGATGGTGGTGATCGACACGGTCAAAAAGCCTTGGAGAAATCAGTGTATATTACGTCTACTTGACAGTTGTTGTGGAAAGAATCAAATATGTATGAATGAAGGCTAAGATTTCAGGTGATAGTTGATATTCTGTGGCAAAATCCGTGTTATCATCGACAAGGATATAATTTATTGAAGAGCGAATCGAGTTTAGGGTAAGGGTTTCAAATAATATGGATAAATGAAGTAGGATAGTTATTGGACGATAGTTGGTGACATCTGTGGAATCCCCAGACTTAAGTATTGGTCTAATTGAGCCAAGTTTGAAAGCTGTTGGGAAGATACCTGAGTCGATTGAACGTCTAAACAGTAATCATAAGGGTTCAGCTATAACGGATCAAATTTTAAAAAGGAAATCACCTTGGATACCATCAGAACCAACAGATTTTTTATTGCGAAGGGAATATAGGCAATTGTAGACGTCATCAACTGAAAAATAGATATTTGACGAGAGAGTAAAGTTGTGGATAGTATTTTTTGCAAAAGAAGCAGACAAAGATGGGGGATTTGAAGGCTGTGTGTTGGCGCCAGCCGAGGTGTTTGTGTTGACCCCCTGCTGCCAGTCCTGTCGCAAAAGGTATTGCGCCCGACTTGGCAACGCAGCCGGAGAAATATTTTAAATAATGGTTAAGTTGGCCCACATTATATGGCGTTATCAACCGTTATCACGGGTATGACCAGTTGTCGCTAGGACAGGTGACCGATTGACACTGGCGCTCCGGCTCCAGAGTACACGGTTGTCGCGAGACGCGGTGCGTCCGAGTCGCGATCGGCCATGGTGCGTGGCAATGTTTTTTCTCTCGCCTTCTGACCATCGTCAGAGAAACACATGGGTTTGTGTCGTTCCCGAGAAGTTTTCCGGTCATTTTTATTTTTATTGTGTTCGAGTTCTCGTTGTCGAGCGTCGTACAATCGGTACAGGAGTCCATTCATGAGCGTAGGTCTACGCAAATCGCGTTAACGTCTTTACACACAGTTCAGTGTCGAGTCGCGGGGAAGCAAGTTTTGGCCTCCCGGAAGCCGTTAATTCGAGGTGAGGATGCCACGTGGTTTGGTTGGTGTTCCACATGGAAAAGTGCAGTTCGGCAGTTCATCCATTAGAGGGTCCGCTATAATCGGTTCGTTCACCGTCGGTCGGCAGGTCGCCAGGACAAAGAAGATTGAACATCATCCTACGGCAGGTCAGCTTTTCCTTCTTTCTTGTTCTTCTATCCATACGGTACCGTAATATATATATATATATGTACTAGGTAGGTGACCATAGCGATATTAGTATACCTATCCGTTGGATACACATATGTGATATCAATATTTTTTGATGGAAATATTATTGTTTTATTTATACTGAAACTTGTCTGGTTTTTATTATTATATACTTATCTACCCCCTTGTACCTTTTAACATCTACCGACCAGAGCACAGTTCACGGTGCGCAATTGAGCCCGTTCAGGTAAGACCGCACGTGTGGACAAACACTGTGTGATAATGGAAGAAAAATATTTAGAAAATAAGTTAATTGAATCAGAATGGTTAGTACTTTGTACAACGTCGAGTGACACACTAGATGGGATAGGAGGAGAAGAGTGGTTTTTTCGAACGAAACTCTAAATGTAATGCGGATTGTACTGTAAGGAAGACTCGGTGTGGGAAATATCACGGTAGCATTGTTTGGAGAGAGACTTGAATTTGGCATGAAGAAGAGAGAAGTGTTTGTAATCCGATACTAGCTTAGATGTTTTAAATTTGGTATGTACTCGAGAATTATCAAACACTAACTCTTTGAGCTCATGAGTGAACCATGAAGGAAAAGAAGAAGGTCTAAAAGAAACTTTTGGAACGAGAGATACGATTGAATTGTGGAGAGCATCAAGGAAGACAGTCATGTAATCATCAAGTGTGTATGAAAGAAAAGTGCGCTTCCAATTGTAAGAGTTAAAGAAGTTGGTGATCTGTTGGTAATTAGCTTTGTTAAAGTTATAAAATGAAGTGTAATATAAATGAAATGTTATGAAAGGCAGCAGAGGATGTTAAGAGGGTAGTTAAGTCGTTGGTGAGAGTAAGAATAGTATGCCAGAAGAGAGGTAAACATTGTTGTGGGTTAAATAAATAAAAGAGGTAATATAATATGTTAATATGAATAATAATAATATCAAATAAAAAAACCCAATTAAAGAAATGGCAGAAAATCAAGGAGAGGGATGATTGGGTAGAGTATAAAAGTTCATGAGGACAACAAAATGGACAACAAGGTGGTAATAAACAGATGGACAGAATATTTAAAGAATTATTAAATGAGGACATTCCGAGAGAGGCAGTAGATAGAATATGGGTATGGTGGATTGAATAAGAGAAAAAGAAGATTGGAGTGCAGTTAGAAAATTGAAAATTAAGAAAGTGGTGGGACCGGATGGTGTACCAGTAGAAATATGGAAAGCATTAGGAAGTTTAGATGACTCATAAAGTTATTTAATAAAATACTAGGGGGTGGAGAAAGAGTTATGTGGTGCCAATATTTAAGGGTAACGGAGATGCACAGGAATGTGGGAATTATAGGATAAAATTTATGAGTATGAAGATTTGGGAAAAGGTAATAGATAAGAGAGTAAGATGTGAAACATATGTAAGGAGAAATCAGTTTGGGCTTATGCCTGGTAGGTCAATAATGGAGCCAATATTTTTTATTAGACAGGTAGTACAGAAGTATAAATAATAAAAAAGGAAGTTGTGTATGTTATTTATTGATCTAGAGAAGGCATATGATAGGGTTCCTAGAAAGATCTAAAATGGGTATTAATGAAGAGAAAGTTACCAAAAGTGTACTTGAATATATTTGAGGATATATATGAAAGAGCAATTACAAAAATAAGGAGTTTGTAAGGATGAAATAATAATGGATATACAGATTGCAGATAATATAGTGTTGGTTGTTGAAAGTCTTGAGGAATTGAACAATAGACTGGATGATTGTAGAGAAGCTCTAAAGGGAAAAGGATTAAGGATTAATAGGGATTAAATAGAATATGTAAATCATATTTTGGAGAAAGGAAACACAGATGAAATAGAGAAAGCCAAGTAATGAAGTTGAGGGGAAATGTAGTGGGTGTTATTGAGAGGTTCAAGTATTTAAGATCTATTCTATACAAAAAAATGGCGCTTTTAAGGAAGATGTGAAACATAGAACTAAACGTAGATGGACAAAGTGTCAGGTATTTTATGTGACAGGAGAATATCAATTAGATTAAAAGGTAAAATGTATAAAACAGTAGTGAGGCCTGCAATGATGTATGGGTCGGAGTGTTGTTCAATGGATAGGAAGACTAAACAGAGTATGAGTGTGGCAATGATGAGAATATTAAAATAGATGAGTAGTGACTATAGAGAACAAAATATGAAATGAATATATAAGAGTAGTATAGGGTGATCATATTTAAAAAATAAAAAAGGGCATTTGTAATAACTTTCACGAAGTTTTCGTAAATCGTTTTGAAAACTACAATAAATAAAAGAGAAAAAGAAAGAGTTGATTTGTAATCTTTCCTTGAATCATAAAAAAAACCGGGACCCCAATTCTAAAAACAGGACAAAAAGCATCCTGTGTAAAGTTTGTCGAGACAACGGGATACAGTCCTCAAAAACAGGAAATTTCCTCAAAAAACGGGACGTATGATCATCTCACATTAGTATAGGAGTGGCTCCAATAAATGATAAAATGAAGAAGAATAAATCGAGATGGCTAGGTCCTAAATTAAGGAGGGAAGAGACCAATGGTGTCATTTAAATTTTTTTTTTTTAATACGCATATTTTTATGCAGATTACAACTCTGTCTGGAATTTTCAATACAGCAAAAATAAAATAACTCACTTATTTTCCAATATAATAATACTCAGACATAAATTATCATGTTTTAGAAGTAAAAATTTCATAATTTTTTGAATTTGTAAGTAGACCAGTGATAAGTACAAGCCATTCGCCTATTACATTGGCCAGCCAATTTAAAAAGTGGGCCAAATTACTATAATATTTAATTTTAAATACACAAATAAATATAAGACAGAGGCAGTGAGTACGGGTTGGAGTATTGGACAGTGGATAGGAAGATAGAATAAAGTATGAGTGTGACAGAGATGAGAATATTGAGTTAGATGAGTGGAGTGACTAGAGATGACAAAATAAAAAATGAATATATTAACATTGTAAATGAGTGGCTTCAATAGTAGAAAAAATGAGGGAGAATATATTGAGATGGTTAGGGCATGTTTTAAGAGGGAAATATGCAGAAGCAGTAAGAGTAGTAAAAGGAATACATTTTGAAGTAAAGTAGGGAAAAGGAAGATCAAAAAAGATGTGGGGGGAGGGGTATAATAGAGGATATTATGAGGTGTGCAGGTTTAAGTGAGAAGAATGTGAGAGATCGAATTCTGTGAAAGTTGAGGATTAGGGTGGCCGACCTCAAATAGTTGGGGGAATGGGCGAAGGAGAAGGAGAAGAAAAAGATTGAGATTTACTCTCTTTATTTTTTATTTTTAGAGGAGTAAAGAGTTAATTTAATTAAAAGCATTTTGTATTTTAAAATAATATCTTATGAACTTATAATTAAGTGATGTGTTTATATTTAGAGGATGTTAGCGCAAGCAATTTTCAATGAAAATCTCATGTTAGCATTTTTCATTTTTAACGACTTACAAACATCTTAGAAATATGAAATGAAAAACCAATTATAGATAACAACATTATCTAGTGTCCTACATAGCATTTTTTTGATATTTAAATTTTTTCAAGTTATATTAAAAAAAAAAAAAAAACGAAAAGTTAGTTTTTTAATAACTCATAAAACGTGTTTAAATGCACATATTACTAAAAAGTTACGTAGAGTACTAGATAATATTATTCCTTATCATTTATTTTTTGTTTCATATTTCTACAATGTTTTTATGTTGTTATTAATGAGAAATTTAAAAGTAATATTTTCAATAACATTTTATAAATTCATAAAAAATAATCATAATAAAAATTTATTTAGTAATGGGATCAATTATATTATATTATATTATTTTACTATGAATAATAATTCATTTTTGCATTCCTATAAATCTTTTTCAATTGTTAGATTTTCATTTTTCTTATAATTTTCTAAATTTTGCCTATAAAGAACACCTTAAATATTGCCGCGTTGACATCCTCTTAAGAGGACGCTATACACTCGATTTCTAATGGGTTATGTATTGTCAATTTCAAGGTAAATTATTATAAAAATAAAAATATTATGGTTAAAAAATATTTAAATACATTTCAGAAGTAATTAAAAATAGTCCTATAACAGTACCTAACATGTTTCTATTGTGACGTATTAATAAATAATTATTAAGAATTAGGCAAAACATGTTTCGGAAGAGACACGGTTCTGAGAAATTTAGCGATTTTAGTATTTGATAAACTCTATACAAATTTAAACATCGGAAAATAATCTAAATCTTTACATGGGCAATTTTAGATAAAATCATTAGAAGTCGACTTATAAGACTGAATTTCCCAGAATTTTCTATTTTTAAATAACTCGACTAAAAGTAATTTTATCGAAAATCACCCATGTAAGTGGTTGTAAGCTAAAATAATTCCGTTTTCTAGAAAAATGCATTGAATTGGAAAAATAGAAGAAGGGGGTACTCTCGGGCTTTCAATAAACCAGTGTTCCCTCAAACTATTTTACTCGTTTACTCGTCACAACTCGTTTACTGGAGTTATAAGTATAAATACTACTCCTAATTCTTATTATATTTAATGTGCAGCAAGCGCAGTTATACGGGTTAGGTACAGGTCAAAATATCTCGTATTTTAAATATTTGTACTAATAAAGTACATATTATATTATTTAAATTATAAGGAAAAATGCTCATAGCATCACTGTTATTTTTAATCATTGATAATAGATAATAAAAATAGGTACCTACTCATAAGTATACAATAAATAACTCTGAACATTGATGTATTTATTATTACCCCAAATTTCCTTTAATTTGCTTTACATTCAATATAATTTTGTAAATATTATATTATAATATTTTATAATTTATAAATATCGTATAATATATCTTATATTAATATCGATGGGCCATCATTCAAATCTAACACATGATAGTTTAGCTTTTGTGTCGGGTAGGTACAGGATCGAGACCATAATCGCACCCGACCCTTCTTCAGATAAGAAAAGTTCTTACAAATTGAATAATTCAGTATATAGATTATATGCTATTATGTTTATTATTCCAAAAATCCTATTCTATCCTATTTTATTATGAATATTGTATTTCAGAAAAAATAATTCGAAATTGATTAAAAAAAAAACAAACATATAATACAATACAGGTACTAATGTTTATTTTATTATTGAATATAATAAAATAAATCGAATTTAATAAATAATATATAATATTTTAAACTACATTTTTTTATAACTTTTATAAAATACAATATACTTGTATATTAATTTATATACTATTAACATTTTAATAATATTATTATTATTATTATTATTAGAAAAAAAGGCGCACTTCGCTCTTCGGGTGTCAGTAGGGGTTGATGCACTTCACTACTGGGCAGGATACTCTTGGTGAATGTATTGCATTTGAAAGCAATGATAAATCATTGCATTCAATAAAACGATTCTAAGCGTAGCTTCGATGTAGTATATGAGCACATAACTCTTAATATTAATTACATTATCATATAGCATAAAACTACAAAACAAAATTGGTTCCCGCTTTTTTAAAAAAAAAAAAAATATAAAAAAACGGCAATTTCATTGGTGCAAAGTTACTATTGGACATGCCCGAAATACAATCCGAAAAAGATTGGAGTACTCATTCTGGTAGTAAATTTGTTAACAGAGAAAAAAAATAAACATCATTGTAAAACCACTAGCTTCTTCGCTACGTTCAGAATCTAAAAATGTTAAATACTATATATACCCACCTACTTAAAACTATGAACATTTAAAGAATATTATTACAAGAGAAAATATAAAATACAATATATATATATATATTTAATACTACTAGCATTTAACTAATATTCAGTATGAAATATGGATGAGAATAAAAAAAATATATTTTACAATATACCACTGATTATTATATTATTGTATATATATATATATATACATATGTGTTAATCTATTATGAATATTGTATTTCTGAAAAAATTTATTGAAATTGATTAAAAAAATAAAAACCTATTAAACAATATACTGTTTATTATTATATTATTTAATATATTATAGAAAATAACATTTTTTTTTATTGATAAACTAAATATATATAGCATTTTAACTTTATTATTTTATTTTATTTTTTTTATAAAGTAT
>JAIPRL010013296.1:0-10742 GCA_025469235.1 Pemphigus obesinymphae
TATGCGTTGTTGTTATATCACAATCGCAGTTTGATAACGTTTGTTTACCGATTGTGCCTACATTGCATATGGCGTCGGCTTCACTGATAATAAGAAGACGGCTATCTAGTATTATTATATATCTATGATATATAATAATAATAATATACTTCTTTAAAATTTGACGACATGGTCGAATAACATACGTATTAAGTACCTACTAGGTAGGTAATACGTTATCGTAGATTTCCGTATAAAAATAGTTCGATAAACTTTCAATCAAAAAAGGAAAACGACAAAAGTTGAAAAGTAAAATGGAAACAATATTATTTATTAAAACAGAAAAAATACAGTCGTTATAGTGCCGGCCGTTGAGTAGTCACGTCAACGGTGGTTCACCGCGAAGTATACCTGCAGTATTTACCAACAAAGAAATGTAACCAATATGATGGTATCGACCACAGGTATCAACCATATCAATACAGAGACGATTTCCCTCCATAAGCTAATACATTAGTGAAACATATAAATATCTATTTTTTCTGTAACATTATACTTATACGAGCTTCCATACATTTCTCAAGGGTTATATAGCCATATAATATGGTACACGTGTATTGAGGATTATATTGTAATACATATATAGTAACGGAACTGTGCATACGGGAATAAACGTATTGATTTTTTTTTAATTACAATTGTTGGTAAAAAGTACATTACCTAAACTCTGTCCAGCGAGAGAACGCGCCGGTTCGGCACGTGCAGACTGACGACCGAACGACCGCTGAGCCGCCGTACCTAACCTAACCGAACACGCGCGAAACCGGACCGATTTTGGTCGGCCCGCGGCCCGTTCTCTCGCTGGTTAGAGTATATGACGTATAATGTATTACTCTAATGATTCCTTATAAATCTAAATAATTAAAAATTAAAAATTCAACATTTATTTTAATAAAGTGGTATAAAAGTAGATAATATACATGTATATTAAAAAAATATATATAGTATACATTTCAGGTCAATTATTATCATTATCACGTCACATCTAAATCGTGAATTTATAAAATTAACTAATTAGTTAATTATAGATATATAATGAGAAAAAGTTAAGCAACCGTCTTCATAAACCGAAGACGATGTTCATAATCATGTATGAAACAACATTTATTATTATCATTTTCGTAATGCACAATTAGAATATTTTTTTTATACAATCAGTATATTTAGAATGCATTTAATGCAGGATATTTTAATGTACTAATATTGCACGTGTACTTCAAACAACGTGTGTAAAATGTCCTATTTAATATCCGCTCTAATTACAAGTTCATTCTAACTACAAGTTTGAGCGAATAATGACATTTTTCTCGTTATTAAACTCATACATGATAACAATGATAATTCAAAAATAAAAGTAGGTAATCTCAAAACGATATTTTGACATTTAATATTATAATATAATGAATAGTATATTGTATATAATAGTATACACACGCTATTATTCACATTTTTTTTTACTTCGATGGTACACTGTATAGTATATAAGTTTATAACCCCTTACAAAATAATATATTGTTTTGACGTGCATTCGATTTCGGTTTGATACCTTAACCTAACCTAACAAATAACTTATGATCATATCGCAGAATACATTTCGTTAAAATTAAAAACGATTCGAGATAACAATAAATCGTATTTTCTTGTACATAAAACGTTCCACGCTAAATAAACTTGTCGGATTTAATGCGATTGGATGGATTTGACATCACATGTGTCACGCGAATACAATTCAATTCGAAAGCGTTTTACCTCTCGTTTTTATTGTCATTTTTACGAGAACATTACTTCATCCCGTACAGCCCAGATATATACGAGTATATATATGAAAAAACTGCTGCTTTGTCTCCCTGGTTCTTATATAGAATGACCACTAGGATAAAGACGGGAGCGTCGTTTGTAGTGACAGAGTGTGCAGCGGCAACACTAACTTAAAAATCGTTAATAATTGACCCTCTATTAATATAATATAAATAGTGAACATCGTATTATACTTTTGATTTTATATGATTGAATTTTAATTCATTGATACGTCCAGCCATATTTAGTAGTCATATTAATCGATCAAATTAAGACTTACTCCTCACACATGCATTCATTTTAAATTAGGAATCCCAGAAAATTTTAATTAGAACGGATATTCTCAGGTTATCTGAAACATGTACGTACGCCATGTCGAAAATGTAGTTCTGTATATGGTACCTAGTTTTTTTATAATTTTCAAATTTATGTTACATTATATGATGACATTGTTTGTCATAAATTGTGTAATTTTATTGGTTGTGACAGGCCCGCGATACTGGGTAATAATCCTGTGTTTTCAACGACAGTGGCTTTGAGTCCTTGAACGCCCCCTTGGAGAAGCTGCCATTTTATGTTTTTTGCAATCATATGTTAGTTGATAGAATGGCTACTCTGTGGATATTTTCTGATAAGAATCGAAAAGCACGGTGTAAAATAACGCGAAGTTACTTACTACGCTCTTTATAATCTCTTTGCAAAGTGTGGTCTGGTAGCGGGGATCGTTTTTAACATTCAATGCAACTGGATCCCAATAATTTATACTAAATACTATATCCCAGTGTTATAGTAATACTGTATTAGTAATAATTCCAGTATTGATTCTGTTATGTTCTGTAGTCGTAAACAACTCGATAGCACACAATCATTTCATATTTTTATCACGAACAACGTCACCGTAATGTAGGTATGTAACATTTAAATTTGAAAATCGTCACAATAGACTACATGAATTTTGAACATACATGGAACAAACATTTTGGGCGTCCATAAAAACGCTTATAATTTTTTTTCGGTGTTCATTCCGAGTTTAATTATTGTTCATGCTCCTTAACAATGATTACCACCTGTGTTGTAGTCTGTTTTTCGAGAAAATGCGTCGTTCGTTCTGTAGGGCAAGGCGGATATTATATAGTGTACCAACGATACACGATTTATTCATAAGCCGATAATGATTTAAATTAAATAATAATAATAATTTCGCCGGATTTTTTTCACTATTGTTTGACTGTTGTCGGTTGCGCATGCGGCAGCATTATACGCCAACGCGTCTCTTACCGTATAATTTCGATTATATTCGCGTCGCCCCGTTTGCGAAATCTGCACGCTCCGGTATTTTATAATGGACTTTTTCGAAATTGCAGTTTACTTATTCCATTATATCCACGGCAGAGCACCCCTTCGTTCATATCGTATTTATATTGTTTTCCTATATATTTAATCTATACGTGTATATATATATTAGGTATATATGATATTAAATACACATTTTTTCGTTCCCCAACCCCTCAACATTGTCGTCGTGCGACCGTCTCGGTTCGAAAACGCGAAATGATAAATGACAGTGCTGGTAATATAATATATTATATCGTACAAGACTTCATTTCACGGTCCGCGGGATTTCCCTCTACCACCGGAGTAGATACCGAGGAAACCTGCAATGATGGAAGTTGGGACGGTGGCGGCGGCGGCGGCACTGATGGCGGCAAATTTGTCACAAAACGATTAGAAAACAGCTTGTGCTCGAGCTCATTGTTTGACCTGCGCATCGTCTCCCATCGAGGGTCGTACGTCAGCACGTGGCATTATATATCGCATACCTATATTATATATATATACGTATATAATATATGTATATATATATATATATATATACTTATACTATTTGAAGTATAACTTAGCCGCTGCTAATGTACATAATATTGTGCTGGGAAAATTATGATTGATTTCCCGGGGCTCTCTCCCTCCCTAACCCCAAAAACCCGTGTCGTCGTATACGTATATTTTTGACCGTTAATATTCGCATTGTACAGATGCCGCGCCCGATGGATAAACGGAGGTCGCGATCGCGCGAAATACGAGCCCGTCGACGACTAATGGACACACACACACACACACACACACACACACCGCCGATATAGTGCTTTATGGTAATTTGCGCACGTCCGTGAAGTTGGCCCACCCAAATCAACAAATCATTACCAAACCTTCACCATTATTTTGCAAGTTATTTGCAAGAATTTGCGAGTCCATTTTTGAAATTTGCAAGTACACGGGTTTTACGTAAAACTTAAAAATATGTAGGGGTGGGCCAACACCACGTAGCCCATCCATGTCGGCCTAGAGCTTCGAAATCGGTACCAAACGATAGCTTTTAATTTGCAAGAGATTGCAAGTCCATTTTTGCGTAGGTAATTTGCGCGCATCTCGCATTGTCCTCTGGCACACCTTATCGTCACGATGATAGTATATTTTGTAGAATGAACAAAAAAAAAAAAAAAACACATACCAACCCTATAAAGAAAAAAACCGTAGGTATTCAATATTAATATAAAAAAAAAAAAAAAAAACCCCCGTTTCGGGGTTAGTTTTTCGTATATATATATATATATCGCGGTGGTTCGTATAATATTTTTTATGCGCTCGCTTCCGCGCGGATGGCGGCCGGAAACTCGCGCGACGCGTTTTTGGCCGTTCGCCGGGGCCCGAGTACAATGCAAATCCACCGAGATATCGTTTTGAATTATTATCGTCGTTGCCCGACCAAACAACGGATCTAATTTGACTAAATCCGGGACACTATATTATATTACACGCATACATTCGTATTGTCCTATCAATAATATAATACACTCGTTATAATAGATATTATATAGATGGTGTGTATAGCAGGTATGACGACGGATGCTTGTTGTTTTTAACGTTTTGTTTCCAAAAAAAAAAAAACATAATAACGAATAACGCATACGAATTTATTGTATTTTTTTTTTTAATTTAAAACAATAAAAATCCGGTCAGAGAAGCACGCCGCTCGTCGGACGGGATACTATGTTGTTGGTATGGACGTAAGTACACCGAATTCGAAAGCGACGATAAATCATTTCTTCCGATAAAACACGATTCTGCGCGATGCGCGGTGTACTTTCGTTTGCCGTTATTTTTCGATAGGCTTCCCCTAACGTTCGAGTAAACTACTGAGTAAAATCAACAGTAAATTTGTAACCCAAAAATGTGTAAAGGGGAAATGTGGCCAGAGCGGTTAAAATAAGTGATGCGGTGTCTTATTTATCTTTTGTATAGCATTACCTGCAGTCATGCAGTTATTGAATCGCCTACATTACATTACCTATATTTTTTCACATCATTTTCACCGATTGTTTAACCAATACTGATAGAAACTTTCACCGTTTGCGATCGATGAAGAAAATTCAATTTTCCTTTCGGCTGATATATATATTGAAAGCGTTCGTGTAAACATGCGTATTTTCGTTATACATTATTATAGTGATTAAATATGCATACATTTCTATGATAATAAAATATTGGTTAAAGTTCAATTAATGATTAGGAATATTATTATTTATAAATATTAAAACAAACATTTAAAAAAGGACAAAGTGGTTACATTCCCTCTTTACACCCTTAAAGACCGTATTTCAAATAATCATTCCTCAGAAGGCAATCTAGGTCCTTAAATGAATATTCTCTGAAAATATCAGCTTTTGGTAGTTTGAGATTAGCATTGCTGAGTCAGTTAGTCAGTCAAGGCTTAGACTTTAGATAATAATACTAGTATAATATTTATACTAACAGTTAAAGTTGAACGGTCATTTTAGCCACCTGGGTGGGAAAAATAGTGATTTTTGTAATTTTCTTAAAAAACAGTCACTATTTTTCTATATGCTTCACATTCTTTCTGACTGCAAATTATGATACCTAACATATTTAAGTATACAGTCTAAAAGTCTTCTGTAATAATAACAAATTATAGAAGTGGCATAACATCATTTTCCTTACTTGCCATACCCGTTTTATCTACCTATCCCTAACATATACATAATATGAAATAATTTTCAATATTTTATAAAAAAAAATAAATACTGAAAAGTGGAAAAAACGTTTTAAAATTTTTACCATACCAATTTTATATCAGTGCTATAGAAAATATTTAGTGTACATTTTAAGTTTTTGATATTATAACTTCTCAATTTACAAATTTTTTTGATGATTATGGGTAGTGTTTGTTTTCGCTAAATTTAAAATCTAAAATACAAAATATTAACGTTGGACTAAATTCGATTAACAAATCATAAATAAAATGAAATAAATAAATATATTTGGATACATGCGCACTCACGTCAAAGGCTACACATTACGATATAATCGTGTCCCATGTATTATTATCTAACTCTTATTTTGAATCTATATCTATAATACACTCGTAAATAATAATGAATGAATAGGACGGATATCTTATCACATGTTTCCGAAGACGAACCACTAAAAGTTTCAATTTTTTTTCTACAAATATATTTTACCCTCCATTTTATACTTTCTTTTAATTTTTCATTAATACCTATAGAAAATATCCGTTGATCCGGATTGACTATATTAATCCAATTTATTTTAAACATGAAAATATAATAAATTCATATTAATGAAATACAAATTGATAGAAATGTTTTGATAAGAAACCCTATACCACTAGTGTAAACCATAAATATACTATTATGGAGTAAATTGAGATTAGCGTTAAGTACTGATGTAAATGGAGAACATTTAAATGAATACAGCAAATCCTGATTTTTTTTATTACGAAATAATTAATTATAAATAATACGAATAGGCGAGCGATATGATGTCTAATCACACGTTCCCGAAGACAAATGAAAGACGCTATTCATGCTATGGATATATTTTTTCTTCCGTGCAGATATATCAACGTTTTTCAATTTTTCAATTTATATTTCTAAAAAATCATATAGGCATATTGAGATACATTATGAATAATTATAATAAATATCTAAACACAATAAACTATTTGACGAATATATTTTGAAAATAGATCAATATTGAAATATTTGGAAATGTGTAAATATTTTCAATAAAATCTATATTTTTAGTTCCACGTGTGCCAAAAATGGTAACGGGGTAACGAGAGAGGGTCGGGTTCTGGACCACCGAGCACATACAATAGAAATAGTGCTTGTATGAAATCTAAACGCAATTTTTAACATATTGTAATATATTGTGTATAGGTGCAACATTTAAAGCGATTTGTCAAAAATAAAATATGTCGTTTACGATATGATGAAATGGAACAAAATCATGGAGATTATAATATCGTAGGAGTTTATTGTTCAATGATTGATTAAACGGAATAATTAATTTTCAATCCATATATATATATATATAGACAGTATCGGTCTTTGTTTGACACTAATTATGGTGACATTGTATTGTTATAGTTACATCTGTTGATTTTTTTTATTTAATTATTAGACACGTAATAGATAGGTGATGTGTTTGGATAATTAATTTTCAATTTACCCTATCTCGTATTATATAATAATATTCTGATGTTTCATTCCACAAAATTTCGTTGTCAATTACTTACTATAAGTTTATTCATTGGTGTTATATGTACCTACAAGTTGTCAGAAATATAACAATGACTGTAACTGTTATTAATTTTCATAATTCAAAGCTTTGGTATTTTAACCAATTGTATTTGTAAACCGGTTTCGATGATTATTATTTTTTTGTATTTGTTAATTTTAATCAGCTTGCACATTAACCATTGCTGGTGCCTGAAAATATTATATAATAATTGTATTTCACTATTATTTGACAATAATAATAATGTGCCATTTCAAATGCTTCTTCAATAATGATGTATATAGGTAATACTGTGTATCGTACGAATATAAATTATCAATGGCATAATATGATAATCTTTGGTAAATCGACACTGACTCCAAATAAATATCAGTACCTAAATATCTGTAAAGATAAAATTAATTAATAAAAAAATAATAATATTGATTTTAGAAGTGTGAAATTGTATTTTTTGCATGTTTGAAAAATAGTTTTAGAAAAATTAAAAAAAAAAAAAAATCACTATCAAACGGCTGCATGCATACATGTAAGTATAATACTATAATATATATAAGCTTATAGGTAGCTAATGTATATATACGTAACACCGTTAAGTCCATCCCTCGACTGTATATAAAACGCACACGGTTAATTTTTTTGCATAATTTTCTTGTTTCCCTTTTCACTTTCGTTCCTTCCTTGCATTTTCCCTGCGTTTGATACAAACCTTTTGTAAGGATTTCCTTTGACATGCATATTTAAGATTCTCCGTTCTCACTTATCCATTTAACATAATCTTGTAATGTTTGTAAATATTTATATAAATCCCCTTGCCTTTTCTGAAACCTAGTCTACAATTCTTATATAGATGTTTATTTTATAAAATGATTCACTATATAAAAATAGTACAACTATGCAAATGCCAAATAGACATGTGCATAGTATAATACAAAAATATTGAATATATTATAATTTTGGAAACTAATTATTAACTATAATTTTTATGAAATTCTCAAAATTTAATTAGTTACATTTTTTTAATACAATAACCATTATTTGAAAATGATAACAATTGATTTGTGGAAAACTTTCTACTCCATATCTAGCGTATATTTCAATATCCTTTTTACTTAACCGAATTTAAAGGATACCCCAATTTCAAAAATATAATATAAGCTATAGCTAAAAATTACGTATTACTTTATTTCGGTCGAATTTAAATGACACATTCACGATTTAAAGATTATATGACACACCGTACGACTCTGTGCAGGTACTTTTTATCAATTTTTTTCAAAATGTATTTCCCTTTGATATTGTTATCCAATGGTATACATGAAATAAATACCATCCATATCGCTGTCTTATAAATTTATCGTATTATGTACGTAATATGCGTATTTACAACATAGGTTTGAAGCTTTGAAATACAAATCATGATAAAGTATACGTTTTGCTTTCATAGACGAAAAAAGTGACCGGACCTTTTTTGTTATCGGATAGTTCCCAAAGGAGACCGCGGTAGGTATATATAGAACTCGAAGGTCAATATTTCGGTAAATGAAATCCCTGCGGAATATACCTCCTCGCGGTTCTCGGTAATATATTTTTAGTTCCTTCTTTATATTTTCGACTATACCCTTATTATAATATTATTTTATTTTTGTTTACATTCTTCTCTTTTTCTTATTAGCCTGTAAAAAAATGCATTTTTTAAAAGATTTTTTCAGGATTAAATAGTAACTATAAATGTTAAACAAATCATATTATAATCTTCGCGAAACCCCAGTTATCTTATAAATTATATATTCCGTAAATATTTACAATATAATTTTTTTTTATTATCAACTCTACTTATTACCGCACTGATTTAAAAATTGTTAAAATATATTTCAATACTATGTTTTTTTTATTTTATTCAACCTATAAAATTGATAAAAATCAACTGCATAATAAAAAAGGTTCCGACTTGCCAGTGAATTGTATTAGTAATAGTTTTATTGGTTATATAATAATAGTATCAATTTTAGAAATAATATAAATTCTTAAATTTCCATGTACTTTTAATACACCCATACTTTATAATTCATATTTATATTATACCCACGCGTATTTTTATCAAATAAACAATATATATATATATATATATTATTAACCGTAGTAAAATGAGTTTTTGGGGGGGGGGGCAAGTAAGGAAATCGCGAAAAATAAAAAACACATTTTTGCGGTTTAGGGAAAAGCATTGTTCGTTAAAAATATAATACCGACATTTCCAGTTAACAACGTGAACGTATCAATAAAATATCTAAATTATGTAGTTTGACTACTATTTTTCACAAAATATGTAAAATGTAATTACTAAATACCATACGGTAAACATTACTAGAAAACAATAATTACATACAAAAACAGCTACTAATTGGCAGGTATAATAATTTTATTAAAAACGAAAGTAAAATATAAAAAAAAATTTATGAAGAAATATTTAAATATTATTATTATTTTTAATTTGAAAACAACGATAACGATTGCGTTCGAAAAACGTTTCTGGACGAAGTTTGGTATAATATAATATAATAGAATTCACTCAGTAGGTGGTGCAGACACTTCGTTCGTAGGATAGGATACTATAGTGGTGGATATATTGAATTTGATAACAATGATAAATCGTTTCTTTCGATAAAAACGATTCTACGTGGAACTCTGTAGTGATATACCCACATAAATTTTACAGTTAAGCGTTGGAAAATTTTATAATATTATACTGTATTATTTCAGTATATATCCATTTTTCGAATAAATAATCAATTTTAGCCAAATACACATGTTGTTAAATTTGAATAACTGAGACATAACAATTGCACTCAAGTAGACTCAAGTAATTCAAAAAATAGAATAAAATATAAACTACATAATATTATTGGCCAATTTCATTCGTTAGAATCTAAAATGTCCGTACCTAAACACCATATAAAAGTAAGTTTTTCTTCTTCCCTAAGGAAACTATTGGAAAAAATCAAAAAATTCTATGTATAGGGTAGAACAATTTAAGGCCAATTTTTTATCAATAGCATACAAACGTCAAAGCTCTACCTCGGTTCCTTTTGGTCAAAAATTTGCTTACAGAAAAAATAAAAAATAAACATCATTGTAAAATTAATATTTTCCTTGCTACGCTCAGAATCTAAATATTTATAACATGAGCAAAACTATTTTAGATTCTGAGCGTAGCGAGGGAGCTAGTGGATTTACAATGATGTTTATTTTTTTTTTTTTTTTTTTTTCTCTGTTAACAAATTTACTACCAG
>JAIPRL010013297.1:0-10741 GCA_025469235.1 Pemphigus obesinymphae
AGATCGGAGCACTCCTTCTGGTAGTAAATTTGTTAACAGAGAAAAAAAAAAAAATAAACATCATTGTAAAACCACTAGCTCCCTCGCTACGCTCAGAATCTAAAATACAATACACCTGCAGCGGTTCTTAAACTTTTGTAGATCACGGACCCCCGATGAAAGATTTTTAGAAATCTCGGACCGCCTTACCAATTTTTCATTTTTACAAAACTCATGATATCATAACCAAAATTATAATAATTATTTTATATTAAAAATTGCATAAGTAGACATAACAAAACATACACATTTATAATTATTTTTATTACACTTAATTTTTCATAAAAAATTAATATAAATTATTTTATTTTTAATATTCTTAAAATTTAATTTTAATTTTTTATTTACTTAATGCGATGGTTGGTGTTGCATTTGAGAGACAAGTTTTTGAACATCGGGCTCAATATTGGAAAGCTTTAATCGTAGTACAGATTCTACGTTTTTTATTCAGTTTCGAAACTTATTCTTAATATAAACAAGGGCGGAGAAGGCTTTTTCACACAAATAAGTCGTGGGAATGGAATTAAAACTTTTAGGGCTTTACTTGATAATTCTGTATAATCTTTTCGAACATGCAACCAAAAATTTTCTAACGACTTTTGATTGAATTGTATTTTTAAACTACTATCTGTAGAAATTTCTACAAGGCTGTCTTTTACTTATATCTGAAACAGGAAAGCTATGTTGCATATCACCCATATTATATTGTATGAAATATTTAGAATCTTTATCAGACAATTCTTTTTCAGTTGATTCAATAAAATGTTTGAGGTTTGGAAATGGATCGTAATTCTTCTTTGACAGGCGGAGACTCCACAGTTCCAACTTTTTCATCATTGTTTCAATCTTATCTTTAACTTTGAAAATTGTAACATGTATTCCTTGAAGGCTTCAGTAAAGTGCTTTTTAATGAATAAATATATCTGATAGGTATGCTGAAGTAGCTAACCAAGAATAATCATTTACTCGGTCACTCAACGAAATGATGCACTCGTGTCACGTATTGACGTATGTTTTGCGTTAAGACTGCCGCGGACCCCCGACATGAGTATCGTGGACCCCAGGTTAAGAACCGCTGCAATACACGATTTATTACTGATAACAAACTGATTACACTGATTATACGGTTACAATTCAAGTTTTTCAATTTTAATTGATTTTTAAAAATTAAAAAAAAAAAAGGCTCTGGGGGTGATATATCACCCAGACCACCTCCCGTAAATACGCCACTGTGTGCTAGTAGACGATTGAAACTTGATTGAACTTGACTCTCCGTTATTTTTGGTGTTGCTGTTCTTATATTTTTTCCTCCATTTACATGCATTTTGGTAGATAGCATCCACATGTTGCTCCAATGTTGATACATCTTATGCACGCTAACTCCATAGCTGTACTCAATTCCACACATTTTTAAGTATTTGAGTATTTTCAGATTATTAATTAACACATTATTACACATGAGCACATTATTATATTGTATCATGTACTTTGTACCTAACCTATATAATATATAATATTACAAGACCAAAGATATTAGAATATTTTAGGTGCAAAATTCTATAGGAAATATGAGTAAATGCACATGGCCTTAAAAACTAAAAATAAATATTAATTGTAATCCAATTTCTAATATCCCACAACAATTAGTATCTAAAATAATACGTTATACATATCAAAGTAACACAATATTTTATTATTACAATTTTAATTTATTAGTAAAAATCATAACTTGGGCAATAGTTATGTTAATTAGTTCAAATTTAGTCATTTTTTTTTACCAAAGTAAAGGTCTTTGAAATAATGCTAAATAGAAATCAATCGGTCAAATAACTAGAAAAATTTCAATCGAAAACCAAAGACAAAGAAATTAAGCACATTTTGATATGATATTTCGAAATTTTTTTATTTAAAAATATCAAATCTACACCACACTTGATTTATTTTAGTGAGATCTATCAAAAATGGTATTACATATTTTGTGATTCGACCAACTATTCTAAATTTATTGATTTGGTATACTCACGCCTGAAGAATTAAACATTTGACTTGTGCTTTTAAACCTTTTTTGAAAAATATATTAAGATAACACAGAAGTACAGAACATTAAGATTTAATTGTTATTGGAATTTATTATTGGGATTATGATTGGATTATTATTTTTGGAGAAATATGATTTTAAATGCACATTTTTTATGCGTTTTAATTCCATACTATTTCGACTTTTCGAGAAAATAGTAGTACTGGAAGTAGACAAATTTATTTCGGGAGTTTATGTCATTTTGGTAAAAATATATTTATAATTGATATACAATACAGTTTACGTGTACAGATAATATTTGTCATTTGACAATTTTCAATAGAAAATTTGACGAACGCTGTATATTTTTTAATAATTAATAAATTGTGAAATTCTATAATTTAATGGATAAAAACGATCAATATTTATAATTATTATGGTAATTTATTCGGAGATTTTCAAACTGTTTTTATATACCATTAAAATGTCGATCTAATGTAGTGTAAATTATTTAAAATTGTGTCCACTCGACGTCGTCATTTTTTTTTTTTTTTATATATATACATCTCACCGTTTTAGTAAATTTCATTAAACACCATATGACAGCACTTTTATAATATTATCCACTCATGTGTTCTTTACCCGTCTCCTCCCTCCCCCCCCCCCATCTCAACGATAAGTGTAGTGTGTCTGTTTTTTGTTATTGACTGGTCTGATGCATTTTTCCCCTCGTGTAAACACGTATAGGTATTACAGAGAAAAAAAACGGCGTACGTATATGAAAAGATTGGATAACATTAATTTGCGAGATAAAAAAAAAAAAGAATCCTTCCAACGGAGTGACTTATATTTACCAAAAAATCGTTCGTGTTTCTCAGTAATTTATATATTATTCTTATCGTAATTAACGTGTACCATAATATGTAAGTATATAACATATTTTTTTAGTATTTTTTCATTTTGTTTTTTTACTCCCTGTCATCTGCAGGAGACTACCGAGATATTATAATATACAAAATATATAGATATAGCACAGTGTTATTTAAATATTTGTCACGTACTTGTTATATTATTTTACCCGGACTTCCGTGAAGTTGTTATACATATTAACATATTTATCCGTAATATATTCATATATGGCAGCGAGTATTTACTTTATACATGTATACCTACACGACAGTCGGATACGAGCTAATGATGGATAGATATAGAGATGTAGTATTGCGTTTTTAACTATTTAAAATTTTTCATGCGAGTGAAAGTAATAATATTGTTTACTATGTACAATATGTGCACTGTGTACCTATATACTGATGTCCACGTTAATTGTACTAGAGATTTACGCGAGTTTAACTATGTGAATACATAATTATATAATATATTGTAATTATATGTTTTTTTTTCCAATTGTCCTTATCCGGTGGTGAAAGATAATAATTTCAATTTAAAAATGTAAAAGCTAAAACAACCCTCGAATGTCGACGTTTTGTTTTGTTTTTTTTTTTTTTTGACTTTTGCGTACCAACTTGAGATTTGAAAATTAATAACTTTACCTCGAAAATCTCCCATGTAAAAATGTAAATAGTCTTGTTGTGATCTTTAGTTTTGTACCTATATTGAAATTATTATATACACTAAAACCGTTCAGTTTCCTATATAGAAACACGAATCTCCAGAAATATATTTCGTTTCGTTTTCAATAAATATTTGACGATAAAAATGACTTATCGACGTTAGGACTACTTTTAAATTACTTATAAAATATCATATTTGAACCATTTTCGATAATTGGATTATTTTAACATTTCTATAAAATTCGCTATACTTATAGAAATTTATCCCTTAAAAACTGGCTTTTAACGTCTTCTTACTTCAATTTTGAAAACAGTTTTGAAATTTTGAAATTCTACTTTGTATGAATATTAGAACATTTTCCGATTTTCAACGAGAAAATTAGTTGCAATTTAATGATTATATTAAGTATAAAAACGTGCTTCGTTTTCATTATCAGGTCAGATTATTAAAAAACTCGAATATTTTTTCATTTTTATATCGAACCACTAAAAGTAGGTGCCCTAATTTTTTTCAGTCGTAATATTACTTTTCAGTTATAAATTGGATTTAAAAGACCAAGTTTCGGTGTTCCACTACAGCAGTATAAATAAAGACAAATTTCGACTTCAAATCATGGGAAATTTCCTATGCATAACTCCTTAAAAATAATCTTCAGTAAGCCCTTTAAATATTTACTTATAGAAAATTACTACTTATATACAGATCGAAAACTTTATCGCACCATTCAAATAATATAAAAACGATGATTATTGCAATAATATTTATTTATATTATTTATAGTGATCTGAAATCGAAAAAAATAAAAATAAAAAGTACAATAATTGTTGTTTGACGAATTATTGTAAAAATATAATTACTTACGTAAACGGTTGAACTACAAAGATTACAATGTGATAATCTTGAATTTTCAACTATTTATCTAAAACACATTAAATATTTTAATAATAAATTAATTTATCAATAATTTGAACAGGAAAATACGAATGGCCAAATCACGAATAAAAAAATATTCGTCGAAAACAAGTAACAACTCAATTGCCACAATATTGAACCATTTTTCTAAGGAATATTAATATACCATTGAACGGAACACATTTTGACCCTTACGATTTACGATTTACAAAATTTATTAATATCATTCAAAATTATATACTTATAATAGTTAATAAATATATGTAAGTATCTATATAACTGGTTATCATTTGAATTTAAAATTTTGCCGTTTAAATAGTAATAAGGATCAAAATGTTGAAAGTCCAAGGTAAAATCCAATGCTTTTAAAGGGAAAAAAATGTATATAATATAATAATAATAATAATAATAATAATAATAAAAAATCGTTTATAAATCAAGGATATGCAAAATAAGTACATTTGGATATATACTTATAGCACAATATTTATTTATGGAACAATAGGAAGCGGATCAAAAAACAAGTACTGTCCTACAAAAATAAATATACCTACACCATAGTTGTGGTGGTTACCATAGTTATATAAATATACGTAGAAAATGTGGTTCTGTTTTACATGAAATTTCGTGATCGTGGGGTACTTGTGCACGTCCAAGGATTTACATTAAGCAATGTTTCGAGCCACTTGAATCACGAGTTTAATTCGTTGACGCGTTAAGTGGAACTCTCGTATATACTCGAGGAGTTGCCTATATATAATATTATATTGTGTTTTCAGTCGCATATTTTAAACACGTACCTAAAGTCACTAGAAATCCGTAAAGCGATCTAAATAATGGCTATTATTATTTTCGTTTGTCCATTAGATAATAGTAATTTATTCGGCACGGTAGAATTAAAAAAAATCATACAATATATGACTATACGTATATATTATGTGTGCATAATGTATTGATTTTAAGAGGACGATTATTGATTTTTTTTAATTTCTATGTACATGTACCCACAACGTGTCGCTCACAGATCGCTCAATACGGGTGTAGATAGTTAATATACAGCTGCAGCTATGAGCATATATTATATCGATCGGAAACAGTATATCGAAAATAGCTGAGACTTGATTCAAATTATTTAGTACAAAAATAGCGGAGCTAACACTATATGGTAATATCGCGAGTCCTTTACTTTGTAAAGTAAAATTCGAACGACTAATGAATTTAGAATATTTTCCCTAAACCATTATTTGTTGGTGGATTTCGCATTTTTATTTATTTTCTTTTATTATAATTATCTACGAGTATACCTACCTAAATATATATTAGGTATATATATATATATATATATATCTATTATAATGTGATAGGATTTCTTTGGAGGCATGAAAAATAATTTGATTGATTAATGGAAATAAATAACTTTGATGTCAAGAACTATATTTATACGCTAACATAGATTAATTACAGAAAATTGTACTCGCCGGTCATTCATCACCCGATAGAGTGCGTTAACAATATGAATTGAGTATAATAATCAGGGGCGCACCCAGGAAATTTTTTTTGGGGGGAGGCTAAAGAATTATTTTTATTTAAATTAACAGATGTACTTACGCTCTCATATTAGTTATTCACATTTAATAATACTTGTGTTTAAAAATGACGAAAATAGTGCTAAATTTTACATTATTATACATCAACATCTAAAATTAAATATGATTTTCATTTATTTATTGCAAATGACTATTAGTTATTTTTGTAAAAATTTCTCAAAGTTTACCCATAAAATATTAACACACTATTATTATAATAGGTATAATTTAAGCAAAAAGTATTAGGTACCTACTACTTTGTAGTTTACTATTATTATTATTTATTACTTGAAGTTTGCAATCAGCATTATTGTGTAATTCTGTGTTATTTAGTTCTAAATAATAGTTCAATGATGTACAAATAATGTTCTCTTCAAGGTGACCAGTGGCGTATGCAGGATTTTCCAATGGTGGGGAGGGCTTGAAAATAAATATGTATCTAATCAGTAGACACAACATTAAGCATGAAAGAATAAAAAATCTGCTTTTTTAGTGTTATAATAAAATACTGTCAAGAATATATATTATAAAGTATATATATATATATATATATATAGGTACATTAAATATAAATATATAAAATACATTTTTAAATACTATAAGGTCATTTGTCATAGGTGTAAGAATGAATTTTTAAAGCCGTAGAAAAAGAAATTTCAATTAAATTTACCAGAGAAATAAATGAAAATAGATATCTAATATCAAATTGTATTATAAAAATACATTTTGGATTAAAATTTAATTTCGTAAATTCAAGTTATAAATTGAATTGTAAAGAAATCGGTTAGGATGGTTGTGGCCCCCGCAGGTTTTATAATTTAGATAGATGCAAAAAAAAAAATATTCATATTATATTCGTATTAGTACATATACAAAAATTATGAATACATTTTTCACTAATGAGGTAATTTAAGTTTAATGTTGGAATGTTTTTCTATGGCCAGAGAGAAAGAAATTTCATTTAAATTTACCAAAGAAAGAAATTAATATAAGTTCTAAATACACATGTGTATTATATACCTATATATTAAATACATTTTGTTTATTTATTTTAAGATTGAAATTTAATAGAAAAAAAATTGGACAGGACGGGTGTGGCCCCCCGCAGGTTTTCCATTTAAGGTAGATTCAAATATATCTTGTTTTATTTATCAAATTTAGCGATTTTACGTTTCGTTTAAAACGTTTATTCTTTTATTTTCATAACAGCGGTTCGTAGCGCAGTGGCAGCCAATGATGCTTTTATGCTTGAGGTTTCGGTTCAATTCCCTATAATTCCATATGATTTTTTGGATTTTTTCAACTTTTTTATTTTAGTCCGTATACATTTTTTCTATAAGAAAAAGTGCTCCGATCGTTAACTACAGTATTGTCAAGTATATCTGCCGAAACTTCGCTCAGAAACGTTTTTTTTTAGAAAGAAATAATTTATCATTGCTTTCAAATTCAATATATCCACCACCAGTATTCTACCCAACAAAGCGAAGTGTTTCCACCCCTTACTGACCGGCTATTTTATTATACATAGAATTTTAATTTATAAACATTGTTTCTTCATTTTTTAAATCATCGCTCATACTAAATTATTTAATGCTCTAGGGCAATATAATATTATATTGTCCAAAATAGTATTTTTGAATATTTGAAAATTACTACTAGGGAACATTATAGACTTCCTCTAAATATAGTCTATACTCATTATTCTATGTTATGTATAACCTCCCCGAAAATAGATCCTAGTTGCGCCACTGCTAAAAGTCATTATATCAGACTATTTCCCTCCCCTGCCCCTCTAATGGATACTAATTTACAAGAGCTTTAAGCCAAAGGGGGAGGTAGAAAAAACCGCGAGACGCTAGGTCCACTTCCCCTTGAGTTATGAGCAATCCAAAATTCGATTTTGGACTATCCAAAAGTTACTTTTAGTATGTTATATACCTTGGTGTACAACGCGTTTTACCACCGGTCCGAGCCCGTTTTATATGTTATTGAATGCGCTACAACCATTCAAAAAGTTTCCCTACCTTTGTCGTGCCTGTAATCATATACCATTGCTCGAGCATTTATGTACCCACAATTCCGACTACGTTTGAATCACTGAAGCGTAGCTCGGTCGGTTTAGGGTGAGTACAAGAATTGCGAAGTAATCAACGGTCAAAGATTCGTCAAATCCAGTAGCCGGAATTAAGAATTGTTGCAAAAAAAAAAATAAATTAAATATACGTCGGGAAAGTAGTCAATAAACATAAAATATGAAGAATAACAACAAAAACAACAAAATGTCGAGATTTTTTTCCCTTAAATTAACTCGATATTGACACGGTCTACTACCGGGTCCATTACCGGCGCGGAAACCAAATGGGCCGTTCCAATTTTCGATCGACAACTCCCGTCGGGACGGTCCAGAGAGATAAAATGCACAGACGTACAAATTTCTACCCGGGTAGGTACTTATAAGTTATAATAACCATTGAGATTATAAATTACTTATATTTATAATCAATGGTTATAACGAACCCCTTTTGCCGATAATCAGTCGGCGGATCTAGAGAATTTGTCGCCCGGGGCAAAAATAATTGTAGGGCCTCTTTTTTTTTTAAATTTAATTTTTAAAAATTAAGCGATCAATGGGACCCCACTTCCAAACGTGGGACGAAAAGTTTAAATATTTTTACATTTTGCGCCCCATCATAATGGCGCCCGGGGCAAGTGCCGCAGTTCGTCTCCCCCCCCCCCATAATAAAAACCGAAAGTTATTTTTTTCTATGGAGTGAGTAGTGACCACTGTCGTAGTGTCTGCGTCCGGCAAGCGTGGCGTTGCCTAGCGGCTGCCATCGATCACACGTGACTACTGCCGCCGATTCAGCGTTAAGGCGATATTCCACGCTCTCTGTATATCTGCCGTTCATACAATATAGCTCTCTGATTGGTTGAACCTCTCGGTAACTTGTGGTATACCATTATGGTTAACCATGTCTACCAATATATAAATTTGGATACCACAAAGTTGAACAATTCTCAACTATTGCCCCGTGTGGTTATCCGGTTATGTTATCAGTTATCAAAAAGTCCAATTATTATGATAAGAATTTTTGTTATCTATATCAGAATCCTATTATATAATATAGTGGCACAATGCACATGAAATTTAATTTTATATAAAAACAAACATTTAAAATTTTTGGAAACGGTTAATATCAATTATACAGGTAGTCCAATTTATAAAAATGTTAGGTTGGTGTTTAATTGAAATGGTTAATAAACTACGGTTGCTATATGATACATAATATCATATGATATGGACGGACTGTACACGGTACACGGTACACGGTGAGCGTGGAATACCGCCTTTATCCGATCATATTAATTGGATGACAGCACAAATTAAGATATACAGGATGCCGAACGGTACCTTATCAAGTGAAGACAGAATGTTCTTTTTCCACAATTTGACTTATAGCGCTATTTTGTTGCGGTGGTGGATTGTGAACTAATACAGTGTGACAATTTGTTCAGAATCCGGGACAATTTGTCAGTCGAACATAATATTTTATTATTTATTTATAACTGTGGTAATAACTATATGACAAAATGGTGATAACTGAATAACTCGTGTTGATGACAACTGATAGTCTTATTTACCGCATTGGTTCGAAATTCACTGCGGTCATCATTTAGCGCTGCAAGTCAAATTGAGTGAAAAGAACATTTCAGACCGGATAAAACAATGATAATAGTTCGCCGTTCGGCATCCTGAGCCCAGACGGTGGATGAAAACTCGTCCGTCACACGCAGACCGGTATTACTCGTATATACAGCGTTAGGCCTCTTGTTGACGGCAACGGACAACGGTCCGTTTTTTACAACGGAGCGTGGTCCGTTGCACAGTGTTGTGTAGATTAGTATGCATGTTTGTTCACGCAACGGACATGTATCCGTTTGCTGAAAAGTACCGGACCGACACCCGTTGCCCCCTCGGGACACCGGACGCCGGCACGTTGCAGTGAACCACGCCAGTCTATACGAGTGTGTTGACAACACCGGTATTCACTCCGTTTTTTTTTTCAATTTTCAAATTAAAATCAAACTTTAAACCTAAAAATGAATATCGATATTGATATCGATATTGAAATGTTGATTTCCCTGGTTGAGAATAGACCTGTGCTTTGGGATAAAACTTCAGAAAATTACAAAATTAAACAGCTAAATTTTACGGCATGGATGGACATCTGCAAAATGATACATCAAAATTTTGATACATTATCTGATAAAGAAAAAAACGAATTTGATAAATTTACATTAATTATTTATTCATTATTATTTATTATTTATTATACACATATTATTTTTTCCTTATTTTCGTTAAATATACTGATTCTGCCACGGTAATCTCCCTTCTGGTGACACAAAGTACTCAGCAAATGTATTTCTAATCATATTTGATGTTAAGCTACCTCTTACCGAATTTGAACGAGGTAATTGGCGTAGATCGGAGTTTAGATCTTCAGTAGTTGAATCACTAGATATACTATTAATAATTCCCTCTTCTTTGTGAATAACATTTTGCAACAAACAACAAGTCTTTACTATATCAACTGCTAAATCCGTAGAT
>JAIPRL010013298.1:0-10741 GCA_025469235.1 Pemphigus obesinymphae
TTTCCGTTTCAAAGTCACAGAGAACACTGATAACACAAGTTGTGACCGGTTTGTTTAGCTCCCGCATGGTTACAGCGATATACAGCGGAGAAAACTTAAATGGCTACTTTGCCCGCACTAGCCACTTCGCCCGTCTTTCCCCTACATTTGATGATGTAGATTCTGTAGACGCACAAATTTCTTTATATATTTGTTGTATTCATTGTACTAAGCTTAGTTTTTTAACTAAAACTTTAATAACATTCGTTTTTATTGTAATTTTATAAAAATCCATTTATTTTATTTTTTTAAATGTTCTTTACCTACAATTTTTTTACTGATTGTAAACAAAAATTGCACATATAATTCAGATAAGACATATTTTTAATTTATTACTCAATAAACGATGGATAAAATTAGATTTTTTTGTCTGTATAAATTGTATGCACTTGATAATTATAACGTATCGTTAGGTACGTTAGGGTGGGATAGGCTCGGTCTGATATTCTCTCAGAGCCTCAGCCTCGGCTAATCTACTCTGGACTGCCTCCTCAACTCTCCTCTCGAACTCCGCTGCCTCTGCGGCCTTTTTAGCAGCTGCTTCCTTTCTAGCTGCCAAATCCCGTCTGGCAGCGTCGGCTAGATCCTTCTTCCTTCTTTCTGCTTCCTCCTTCTCCTTTTCGGAATCCATTTTCTTGGTCGTTTTGGGCTTGCCCGCGCCTGGCGACTTGGACAAGGGCCTTTTCTTCGGCAAGTCCGTTTTGTTCTTGTTTCGGGGGCTGTGCTGCACGGGATTTGCTCTGGTCAGCACTGGCTGGCTGGACTGTGTCGCTGGCGTCTCACCCTGGGGATGGCTCTGGTGGCCTTGGCCCCCTGACGTACCTGGTTCGTCCTCAATGGTGACCGGATTGATGGTCGAGAGAAGGACTGAACCTGTTCCCTACCTACCTAACTAAACCTTACTCCTAACTATGCAACCCTACCTACCTAACCTAGAAATAATACTTAAACAATACACACTTAAAACTAAACACAAAATAACTAAACTAAATAATAAATGAAAAACTAAAACTAAACAAAACACTAAAAACTAGGAATCGCAAAATGATGCAAACACACGAGAAATCGCAGTGATATTCGCAAGAAATCGCAATAAGTCGCAATCAACAAATAGATCCGCCTACAGAAAATTTTAAAATATCAGATCCAAAATTTAGTGGTTGTATAATAAATTATCGAAAATTATATATATGTAATTACATTTTATAGGTAATGTAATGATCCTAAAACACCATGCTACGAACCAAAATATCAGTGATGAAAACCATGAATTTCAAGCTCTTAATCAATATAAAACTGAATTGTTAATGATTTGATTAAACATTCAACGGTTTAATTAGGTAAATAAGAAAAAAAATGATAAAATAATAGTTTTACTACCGATTTTTTATTATTTATAGTGACGATGATAGTGATAATGACTGTCCAAAGTGTATGGCGAAATGTCTGTACACAAAATAGACAATAAACAGTGTAATAACTCAATTAAATGTTTAAATGTGGGTCTATATCATACCTTCTATTGTTGGGAGAACAAAAAGTGGCCGTTGATGCGAATGCTTCTGGCGGTTTATTTTCATCAGTGTAACGTAAAATAGATTTTAGTGATATATACCGAAATTGTGATAACGTTCCACAACCACCCTAAAATAAAACTACAATAACCAAAAGGTTTCATTTGTGCCCAGAACTAACTAAAAAGGAAGTAATAAAAACGAATTTAAAAGCGTAGCTGTCCAGACGTATACAGACCATGCGACTCGCATCTTAAGCGTGTCTTAATTTGAGAACACCTCCTTATCAAAAATGAAATAGTTGTAAACACATTTGCCAGCGGCCAGTTTTCGTCCTACCCATAACAAAATAAACAGGTATGCTGGCAACTTTGTGATACGCAAGTACCGCCATATTGCTTTTCTCCAAATATTATTAATGTTCTTTTCTCGGTAAATTTTCTTCAATAATCTTTTATTTATGTACCTAATTAAGGGTAAGTATAAAGTTTAATTCTTAAATCTATATTTTTACAGTAGGTACATTAATTATTATTTTTAATTACCTAACTATAACATAATTATATAGGGAAATTAATATCATAATTCTTATTATAAAGTACCGGATTCAAAATTCACGGTTTGTATGTTTGAACCTTTTTTAATTTGTTCGAGCATTTCTCACGCAACTTTACATCTTTAGGAAATTTATGTAAATGTATTTTGGAATTATTTACAGTACCCTTACGTCTATTTCCACTTAAACAACTACTAAATACACAGAGTGGCATATTTATTCGAATTAAAGATTAATTAACAAATTATAAAATATGCTTAAAAGTAAATTTGTTTTCAAAAAAACAAAAAAGGCGGCAATAAAATAAGATAACGGAAATCGTAGATACTGAGATGATGATATGCGGAGAAAAGCGTCCACCATTATTGCGCTATTTGAACCAAAACATGTAAGTTGCTGTCATACCTGTTTATTTTGTCATGGCTATACGCCTATACCTATGTTTATAAACTTTTAAACATCAGCTTAGAAATATTTATCCGCCTAGCTTTTTCTTCAATTTACGCAAAACAATATGCAATCCTAGCTTATTATCATAAATTGTGTATGTTGTACAATTATGCGTCTATACCCTATAAATATTATGTAAATTATATTTATTTAAAAAAAATATCAACCCTGTTTTCGCAATACATAAAGTAGGTACCTATACCTACCTACAAACATGCCGAGATAATATAATAGGTATATTATCGTGATTTATTTCGTTTATCGTACGTTTACCATTTTCATCTGATCGCTTGGAAAAAGAAACAAAATTATTAAAATGACTTTGCCAAATCCACTTGTATTATATACCCAAAAGTGAAATTTGGAGCAGTTTTCAGAAACATGGTTTGAAAATTATAAATGGGGAGAATACAGTATAAAAGTATGGATGCAACAATTTTATTATTATTTTTTTTTTTTGGCCCAGCCTAATAAAAATGTTTAATTCCGCTTATGATGGGCTGTATTTAAATCATGCGATGTGCACATTTGAACATTATTAGTAGGTATTCATTTATATATAGGTACCTACTATATTATAGGTATAATAATGTAATATTTTTATACGTAGGTAGTAGCAGGTACCTATACGTGTAGGTGGTATACGTGTATATGTAGGTATAAACTAGCTATATAATATCAACAGTAAATATTGTTAATCAACACTTTTAAATTTAAATTTACACCATGTCAATGAATTAATTCATAAAACCTATATTATTAATAAGTCATCATTATAATAAGTTGGTCATAAAATATATCTATTATATTGGTATACATACCTATATATAAGCTATAGTACATATGGGTACATAATAACGATTAAGAATTTAATAAACAATAATTGTATTATTAAAATGTAATTTAAAATGGAACAATGAAAAAATGCGACATGTTTAATCTTCGGTGTTTATACTTTATAATAAATAATAAATTTGGTTAGGTAGGTACAATATATTTTATTCAACGATAAATTTTATTCGACATTTAAATATGCGTATATTTAACCTAGCTCACAACTGTCAGGTTGGCCGAGCGGTCTAAGGCGCCAGATTTAAGCTCTGGTTCCCAAACGGGAGCGTGGGTTCGAACCCCACACCTGACAAACCGATTTTTTGCATTTTTTTCCGCGATTTTTATTCCCGACGACGATTGACCAACTTATTGATATTTATTTATACGCAAACATTTAAAAAAAAAAAACCCAGTCCTCAATTTTTCCAAAAAGCCCCAAAAATTTTATTTACTTACTTCATGACCGGTCATATTCTAATAAATGACAAGAAAACGGTGTACCGTTTAAATTTAAAATTGGAATATGTAATTAAAATGTGTTACCATCACTCGATATACCACCGTAGTCAGTGGCGTATTTTTTGCAATTTTCCGTTGGGAGGGGGGGGGTGGTTGTCCAAGATATTACGGACCACACCGGCCTACGTGGAGAACAAGCCAACTCTAAATTATCCCATTCATAAAGTTTTTAGCTAACTTTTACAAATACATTTAACTCAATGGCAAACTTTACTTTCTTTCAAATAACATAGGAACTTGACAACGCATTTTAATATTAAAAACTCTAACATAGCTATAACTGTAGGTACTAATTAAATATTTGGCATAATCAGTTACATGTATCAAAGTTACGTAACCGAGTTATATTTGTGACTTGTAATCAGTTACATAATTTTCATTTTTCAAGTAACTTTAAAATGTAACTCGTTACAATTTTTATTGTATCTTTTAATAAAAGATACATATATGTATCTAAAGTTACATTTAAATAAATAATTGTTTTATACTTCATCGGATAATTAGAATTTTTGAAAAACTATTTTTGAGCTTGTGTAGTTTTTAACGTTGAAAACAATGATGTACTCACCTAATCAGAATTTAACGGTCGATCTTAGTTTCGAAATTATAGCGATTTGAATTTTTTTACTATATAAAACGACGTTTTCTTATCAAAAAGAGTCGTTTTTAAATAATAGAACGACAATGCCTGCTATTTATTTTACGTGAAACAAAATATCAAAAATATACTACGATAATGCAATACTTACACCCAAAATACCTTAATTATTTTTTTGGCCTGTTATTTACCTACCTCTATGTATAGACTCTTTTTGATACAAAAACAACTTAAAATATCGTTACATCCACGTAAACAACACGTATTATAATTTTTAAATATTGCAATATAATAAACATCAAAATGAAAATTTGTTTTCAAAAACTATTGATACAATTATTGTCTATTGTGGCTACTGGCTATTGAAAAGTGTTATTTAATACTCTGAATTATTTATTTTTCTTTATGATTATCACTCATATTAGTAATATTCAGTGGCGCAACTAGAGTTCAAATCTTGGGGTCGCTACTATTATGAATCACTTATAATGTCGTTGGGATCTCCGGCCCCACACCCCCAAACCAACATTACATATTACCAATATTTAGATTATACGATCATTATATTTACAATACCTACCAATTTTGGAAAAAAATGTAACTTATTTTATTACTTATAATATTTTCTATGCTTTTTTTTAAATTTGAATAGTCAAACATAATTTCCTATCGGTATTAGCAAATGTGTTCAAGATTTCGTCTGGAACAATATCATTAGCTAAGTCTCTCTCAATATTTATTATACTAAATGCTGCTGTAACATATATGTATTTATATTCATATAAATACATATACAAAAAAATTAATACATTTTTTCCTAATTGGGTAATTTAGTATGCGTGTAGGATAAACTTAATATGGCAATAGAGAAATTAATTTCAATTAAATTTTTCAAAGAAAGATATGAAAATAGGTATCAAATACAAATGTGTATTATATACCTATATTTTGAATTAAAATTTGAATTTAGAAATTTTAAGTTCGAAATTTAATTGAAAAAAAATTGGACAGGAAGGGTGTGGACCCCGCAGGTTTATCAATTTGGGTAGATACAAAAAAAATGTATTCATACTTATATTTCTATAAGTACATATACAAAGAGAATGAATACATTTTTTCCTAATTGGGTAATGTAGTATGCGTGTAGGATAAGCTTTATATGGCAATAGAGAAATTAATTTCAATTAAATTTATCAAAGAAAGATATAAAAATAAGTATCAAATACACATGTGTATTATATACCTATATTTTGAATTTAAATTTGAATTTAAAAATTTTAAGTTCGAAATTTAATTGAAAAAAAATTGGACAGGACGGGTGTGGACCCCGCAGGTTTTTCAATTTGGGTAGATACAAAATAAATGTATTCATACTTATATTCCTATAAGTACATATACAAAGAGAATGAATACATTTTTTCCTAATTGGGTAATTTAGTATGCGTGTAGGAAAAACTTTATATGGCAATAGAGAAATTAATTTCAATTAAATTTATCAAAGAAAGATATGATAATAGGGATCAAATACACATGTGTATTATATACCTATATTTTGAATTAAAATTTGAATTTAGAAATTTTAAGTTCGAAATGTAATTGAAAAAAATTTGGACAGGACGGGTGTGGACCCCGCAGGTTTTTCAATTTGGGTAGATGCAAAAAAAATGTATTCATTTTTTTTTTGGTATATGCACCGCTACTTATGACTCTACTCTATACTACTCTGACTATACTACACCTCAAACTATACCACCTATGACTTTAATACCTATGATTATACTACCTATGACTATACTACCTATGACTACTACCTTTGACTATACTACCTATGACTATGCTACCTATGACTATGCTACTTATGACTATTCTATACTACTCTGACTATACTACACCTCAAACTATACCACCTATGACTTTAATACCTATGATTATACTACCTATGACTATACTACCTATGACTATACTATCTGTGGCTATACTACCTATGACTATATCACAAGATAATAAGAAATTCAAATTAAATTTAATAATTTTAAATTACTCTTTGCAAATTAATGCTATTAATTTAAGAATCATCATCTTGTATATTTAAAACTATATTTATCAGTCTTTTAATAATTATATACAAGTCATGTGTTCCCATGTGTCAATATCACATTGTCACATATCTCACATGGTGATATATGTGTCACAATGTGACATATTACACATATTTTCGTATAGTAAGTATTTTCAACTTATCTTAGAATATTAAAACTATATATTTCTTAAAAACATTTTTGAGGTCACCCATACTTTTACACAGGAATAGATGAACACCCAATACACCTCTTAAAAATATAAATTTAAATCAGTAAAGTGTACGTTGCTAGCAACTATGAGGAGTTCATCGATGAAACTAATTTCGTTGAGATAACACGTATAATGAAATTTTCTATACATTGCAAGGTTCGTTTTAGTAAGTTATGCTACGTTCACACAGTGATAGTAACGCATATGAGTAGCTGTCACAATAGTATTCTCCAATAATCATTTACGTATATTTTACAGGTCATGATAGTCACTCTCGCACTATCATATTTTCATGATAGTGTGATAGTGCGTATTACGCCCTATATATTACACGTAAATGATTTTGGGAGAGTACTATCGTGACAGCTACTCTCATGCGCCACTTTCACTGTGTGAACGTGGCTTTAATATAATAGTTTGTTAAAATATATGACTGTATTTCAATATGCAGGCACTGTGAACTTTGTAAGTCTCCGGTAATATTTTTACAGAATATCTATATACATTAAATCATCTTTAAGTCGAAATACAATATTTAGCGTATCTTACACTCGCCGGATTTTTGGATACCGGTAATCTTTCGGTGTTCCTCGCCGATCAAATGGTATTGAACCTCGGGTTAGTGGCTTCCGAACGAGACTGCCGGTGGCCCGTAGACTCCGTGCTAACCCCGAACGAAAACCCTAACACCGAGGAACTTCTACCTAGCCAAGCTTGATTAAATCACAAAGCACTCCTACGACCATATATAAATGCATATAACTAAATACTAAATATTGTATTTCGACTTGTATAAAGATATTCTGTAATTAATACAATTTACTGGAGACCATAAAGTCCACGTAGACCACATATTGTAGTATAGCCATATTTAACAAACAATTATATTATCAACTTACTAAAAGGAACCTTACAAATGTATAGAAAACGTCGTTCTTAATGTTATCCCGCTGAAAGTGGTATCATCGAAGAACTCGCACCTAGTTGCGATGCAACGTACGCTTTTCCGATTTAAATTTATATTTTTAGTGTTTGTTCAAGTTTTCGTGTGTAAAAGTATGGGTTTTTGCTCAAAAATGTTTTTTTTTTTAGAAATATATAGTTTTAATATAATATATAATATAGTTATATTATATATTACGATAAGTTGTAAGTACTTATTACACCAAAATTAGTGTTATGACCTATAAAAACACTTTGTGTGACCCTTTTCGATATAATTATTAAAATAAATATAGTTTTTAATACATGAGATAATGTAGAGAGTATATAGAGAATGTGTAATGGTAACACAAATATTTAGGGCTTAATTAAATTAAATTTAAACTCCTTGTATACTAACTAACTAACTACTGCTAAATTTATACAATCAATATACTGAAAGAAACTTCGACTAACCATTAAACCATTTGATGACACTATTGATTATTTCCATGGCATGCAGAAAGAAATCGGTGAAGTCGGTAGATACATTTGTCTTCATTACGAATTGTCATTTCCTCACCATTCGTCAATAACATCATTATTCTTCCATAACCTAATGTACAAAATAAATTTTATTAAGACCAATCGGCAATTTTGTAAGTAGATATACATAATATAAATTATTACAGTATTATAATTGGATTGAAACAACTTATATATTATATATACGATTAATATACATTACACATAAAATAAATTTCCGACTAAAAATAATTAAGACAGAAAATATGAGAGTTCTTTATTTATTGAACGAATCATTCGGTGTAAATAATTTCTAAGGCGAGAATGAAGTAGAATGTCAAGAAATAAAAAAATTGCGGCATAAGAAAAGAATCTATTTTGTATACGTTTTAATCTTAACTGATCATTGGCCATATACGGATTTTAAATAACTGTTCTATACTCCAATATGGACCATTATAAATTTAAACAATTTCATATCATAATTTTTGACAACATAGTTTATATTGACTAAATAATATTTTAATATATTTACAGGACTTAAAAGGACTATCTGCAGCTGATAAACTTACCTACCACCTAATACCTTATTACATGCTTTCACTAAAGTAACAATTATAGAATTAGCTGAAAAACGTATAATTATGTTAACAATACGGATTAACCCAAATATAGACATATTTCACCAATTTTGTAAAAAAAAAATCGTATAATTCATGAATTAAAAATAGAATTTTTTAATTAATCGCATATTTTTAATAACTTTTATTATTTACAAGTCACGATATTTACTAAATGTAATCATAAGATAATTTTAATTTATAAATGGGTTCAGAAAATTTTGTATACATTCAGTATACAAATTATATAAATGTGTATTATGATCTCTAAAATTATATTTATATTTTAGAATTACCACAAATCGTTTAAAATATTGAGTTATTGTATAAGTTATTTCTACAATTTGGAAGAAGAAAGCATAACGCATGTTCAATATTCGTTGTGTTCAACAATAATATAGATAGGTATAATTTATATTTGTTTTTTTAAAAACAATTATAGATGAAGAAATATTGAATATGACGTATTATATGAAAATCAAAAATACACGATGTGAAGAAATTTAGTGCGTGGGTACTATTTTAGATATTGTAGTAAAATACAAAAAATCCATTTTTTTTATTCACCTATAGGTATTATTTACTAAAGTACACTTGAGAACTTGTGAATTATACTACAAATTATTATTATTAACCCAAATTACAAAATGAATTAGTTAACTTTTAAGTTTTAACTGTGTATACCTACATATTTTAATAACTATGTTATCATCTTCAGCTATAATTTATAGGTTTTATTTTTTTAATTATATTAGTTCATTGGTTATATTAGATACTATAATAAGATTTCTTTGTTTACAAAAATGTAGATTGAAATTGGTTTTCCATAAAAACTTATTTAAGGTAAAATTGACTCTATTTGCGTTTTTTTAAATTTATTTGAACATTCCTCCCTATTCTCCTCATTAATACTTTTTTTTATAAACATATAGAAACCATCGCTGTTTTACATGGGAATCCCATGCCCATGCCCATGCCCAACCGTCAAAATTTTCTTTCGATATTTACATCTTTATATTATATTAAAATAGAAGAAAAATTCTGGACTTCCTTAAGAGGACCAATCATTTTGACTAGATAGTAAAAACATTTCTAAGAATAACAAACAAAATGAAATCTTAAGACAACGTTATACCATCAGTTTTCAAGGGGTTCTGTGTAGGTATTTTTTAAGAACTTTTTTGAATAATGATAATATAACAATTAAATAATTTTAAAATATATTTTAAAAGCACCGTAAAATTTTTCAATATCAATACCACTTTTTATTGTTGTGTAATCACATTTGTTAAAAAACTACTTATGGCTTTCTGATCAGAGTTTGATCAAAAATTATCATAAAAGAGAAAAAATGACACTAAGTAAAATATGAGAACATAAGCTAAGACCGAGTATATAGTTATATTTAATAAGTATATTTAAACATCTAAAATTTGAGATTGAAAACGTCAAATTATCCAATTTTCAAACTTAAAAAAATATATGAAAAAGTTATTTTAACTAAAAAAACTATAAAAATAGTTTTTAATCACCGTTGAAAAAGATCATAGGGGGAGGGGGAAATAAAAGACCCATTTTTATTTTATTTTCTAAATACAGTCACACCCTATTCTATAGAGGTGACCGTTACAAGTCATACCGCTCTATTTTCGTCCATAGTTAATATACTCATCTATCATGTTATATTTAAATTATGAATCTATGATAAGTAGAAAGGAAGTTATATATAGAAAGCGAGAATGTGTTTTAAGAGGCCGCAACACCAACGAAAAATTTATCTAAAAGAGTGACAAAACTGTGGGACTTTGAAAAGTCGGATTTCAATTCTGAAAACTGTTTTGAATTCATCAGTTTGTCTTCTAGAGATCGATCG
>JAIPRL010013299.1:0-10741 GCA_025469235.1 Pemphigus obesinymphae
TATGATGAGTTGTATGAGAGGTTAGGAACTAAAGAAGGAAAAAAGAATTGTAAAGGCTGGCTAAGGAAAGAGAAAAACAATCCAGGGACTTTAGAAATGTTTGGTGTATAAAAGATGATGATAGGAGGAAAGGAAAATATGAGGAAGGTGGGAGTAAGTGAAGAAGATGCGGGAGATAGAGTTAAGTGGAAGTGTAGGACCAGGGTGGCCGACCCCAAATAGTTGGGAGAGAAGGCGAAGGAGAAAAAGAAGACCTATTCCAATATTTTACCTTAAAATATATAGAACATGTGTCTACTTCTATATATATTTTATTAAATAAAATTTATAATTTAGGTAGTAGCCCAGTCAATGGAGGTTTTCGAAAAAAAATCATCATGTTTAGAAACTCCGAAAAAGTTTTGTCTTCGTACACTGATTAACCACAAAAAAGTCGCCATCGATATGAGGTCTGGAAAAAAGACTTTTTCGAGGTCAAAAGTAAAATATAGACTTTTCGTGAATAACTCGCTTTTTAATGATCGTATGACAACAAGTTCGAATTGAAATTATTAGAAGAGAAAGTTATCTATAAAAAATGTAAAATTCATTTTTTGTGTACTTGTGACCATTTTACAAAAAAAAAAAAAGTTTTTTGGGTAAATATCTCACACTTTATTCATCGTACGGTTAGTAGCTTAAGACAACATTTGTAAAGGAAGAAATTTCCTTTCAAATGATCTATTTATGTAATATTTTACATGCAAAACAACTGATTTAAACCGTTTTACAACTTTTGATATATCAATTTATAAAAATACACAATAATACGAGTGCATTAATGCCCCCGGTATAGCGTGAGAGGGATAACATTTTTTTAAAAAGGCCAAGTAATGAGCAGAAAAATACCCTAGGATACACCCTAATAAAAATAAAAAAAATTCCGAACGCCCTTCTTTTGTAAATTTTTGGGAAGGGGTTAATTCCTCCAAATATGGTTTTTTCTAAAAATATCAATAAATATTATCTTACAACAAAAAAATTCAAATAAAATATTTTTATCGTTGTATTGTCTAAAAGTTTTATAATAACATATTTTTGTCTAGATGAAAAGGATAGGCTAGAAAATAAGCCTCAAATCACCCTTTTTATTATTTACTCTTATTAGAAATGTTCAGGTTACAAAATACGCTTTTCGTGAATATCTCGCTTTGTAAAAGTCACATGACAATAAGTTATATACACAATCTGTAGAAGAGAGATAATTTTCTACAAAAAAGATAATTTACATTTTTCGTGTAATATTGATCGTTCTCGAGGTAAACAACTTTCAAAACGTCAATTTAAAAATATTGCAAACCAAAAACCCATATTTTTTAAAAAATTGTTGATTTTTTTTTGTGACCCTTGATCTTGAAAAAACTTTTGATGTTGACGAGTTATCGATGGTGACTTTGTACATGTTATTTATAATAATATAATTAAAATGTATACAAAAATCAAAAAAATACTATTTACTTCGGCATATTATGCATTATTTATCGTGTTATAAAATTTTCTTTAAAGGCAGCCATGTTATGCGATTCCGATTGCTAGTGCATCAGTTATACATATTTTTTGTAGATATTTTTCTCCTCTTCAATTTTCATTAAAAACTTTTTATCGTACGATCAATAAAAAGCGAGATATCTACTTAAAGGCATCACCTTTTTTTTACTGACTCATTTTTAACCATTTACTGCGAGAACAGTTGTTTTTACATAACACAAGTGTCCTTTTGGTAAAAATGTAATGTACATATCTATAGAGTACATCTTTTCAGCTATTCAAAAATACTTTAAAAATACTCTATTGACGAATATCTAATAAAAGACGAATGAATAATAGAAAAAAGGTTTAATTTTTTTGCAAAGAGGGTGATTTGAGGCTCATTTTCTAGCCTAACCTTTTCATCTAGACAAAAATATGTAATTATAAAACTTTTAGATAATTTAACGATAAAAAAAACTGGGGGAATTAAACCCCTTCCCAAAAATTTATAAAAGAGGGGGCTAGCGGAATTTTTAAAATTTTTTATTAGAATATACCCTTCGATAATTTTTCCGCTCATTACCTAGCCTTTTTAAAAAAAATTTTATCCCTCCCACGCTATACCGGGGGCATTAATGCACTCGTATTATTGTGTATTTTTTTTAGATTGATATATCAAAAGTCGTAAAACGGTTTAAAACAGTTGTTTTGCATATAAAATATTATATTAATACATAATTTTAAAGGAAATTCTTTCCTCTACAACTTTTTTTAATGAGCTATTAATGATACAATGAATAGAATGCGAGATATATACGAAAATGCTATTTTTTTTTTTGTAAAACGATCACTAGTACACGAAAAATGAATTTTAATTTTTATAGATAATTTTCTCTTCTAATAATTTAAATTTGAACTTGTTGTAGTGCTACCATTAAAAAACGAGTTATTCACGAAAAGTCTATTTTTTTACCTTTGACTTCGAAAAACCTTTGTTACAAACCTCATATCGATAATGACTTTTTTTTGGTTAACCAGACAAAACTTTTTTCAAAGTTTCAAAACTTTATGATTTTTTGTAAATTATAGCCCATTTTGGTTTCCATTGTTGGGCTATAGGTACTCATTATTATTGATCATTAAAACATTATATTTTAATTATTATTTTACACATATAAAATAAAACACATAAATTACAAAATTGGTACAAACATTTAATTTTGTTATACTTTATCATTTAAAACAATTAAATATAATATTCTAATATTTATAATTTAAACATAATAAAACTGCTATCATCTTTAGCTAGATAATAACACTATTTTCACTAATAAATTAATCACATCTTCCTGTATCACATAATTTGATGTATGCAAAGATTCTTAGGTTACTGGAGCTGGTCAATAATTAATGATTGTTGTATTCGTCTTCATCGATTTGTTCCAATTCAAAATTTCCATTAATTTCCGAAATCGAATTCACTGCATCAAAAACATTATTTGTCTTTTGTTTTTCATTTTAATGTTCTAACCCCCTTATTAACATTGAACCGTCTATTTCCGTAATACTTGTGTAGGATTTTTATCATTTTTGTTGTCTTTGGTTAAATATTTTTCTACGATTTCATTTTGTAGAGAAATTTCTTCAGCATCTTCTTGTACATTGGACATTGTGGTATAAAAATATTTAATTATAATTATTTATTTACGAACAATAATAAAATGTGATATTGTTCGTGAGCTGTTTAATTCATCGGGTTCTCATGGAACATTAAAGTAACGCGATATAGCGTACATAAAATTAAGTCTGTGAGAATTTTAAATATTATTGCAATCTATCTAATTGGTTAGGTACGATGGCGATGGACGACCTTTTTGTGCTGTAAGATGAGGAAGAGAGACTACTAAATTCTAAACCTAATGCCATGATAATAAAACTAAAATATAAATAATATAAAATTATAACTAGAATTAAGTGCTAAGTAACATTAATTTGAAGGAAAATGATAAAGTACTGAAGAAAACTAAGTCAAGACGTGGCTTTTGTGGTATTGGTGTAGTTCGATCATTCTTGAGCAAGGGTACTTGATCGCTGGGGTGAGTGTGCAACGCACACTCGGTTGAGTATTCGGCGCACACCCGGGTGAGCATTCGGCGCACGCTGATTTCCTATCGGCTTTCCGTGGCGGTCATCGTGTTAATTTTTTTGGCGTCTTTTAGTAAGGGATGATCCCCTCTCTACTAAGGGTACGCGCTGGACACTACGTTTTTTACTTTTACGGCGCGCGTAGAGGTCATCCAGTAAACTACATACCTATGTTGACGGGGTGTGTGGGGGAGAGCAGCGACCGGTTACTGGTGTCTTCAATCGAGATACCGTAATTTTTTATAAAGGACGCGCATCCCGCGTTGTTTCCCGGAATCGGTATATTGGGTAGGTATATTTCCTGTAGCCTTTGTTATTAAACGTGTGAAGGCGTCAAGATTTGTTTTACGCCCTGTGTGTCTGAACGGGATTGCGGCGTATGGAATTTGTTTAACGGATTAAATATTTGGACGGTGTCTGGGAACATGGTAATATAACATCTATGTGTGAATATAGTTTTGCTTTCATGTTTGTGGTGACGATGGAATGCGAAATTGGAACGGTATATTTTATGATATTGTTGTGAACCAGTCGTTTGTCCTATTATATTAATTTCTTTTCCTAATATTTTATTTTTTTTTTCAAATGCCAAGTGGTCTCTTTGCTCAACTGTATCTTTGTACACCATCGTTTATTGATATATTTGTGATACAAAAATACATATATTTCTTTACACATTCTTCGGGATTTTACAAATATTAGAACTGTGTATGTAAATCATTGATATTATCATATATAATCATTGATACATATATTTATTTTGTAAAAAGTTTGCGATATGTGTGTGCACGATATCATTACAATACGATCTACTTTTATTTTTGATATTTTCCTAAAATTTACTGATAAATTGTATTATATGATATGTATTTCAATACCTACGCACAAATATGTAAAATTTTAAATTTAATATAAAGTTTATTGCATAAGGCAAGATAGATGTGGCAGTAATAATATATATTTTAACTTATCAGCAGTATAAATATCTAATCTGATATTTTCATAGAGGGTTTTTATATAAAGGGTATATAGAGGGTCATTAATAGGGTAATATTATATTATATTATATTATATTATATATATTATATATAATATTAATAATATAAAAAAATATTCAGCTACATGAACTTTAGAGTATAAATATGTGTTGGATAAATTGGTTTTTATTTTGATTTTTCAGACTAAAAATAATCGTATCTGAGATCAATATAAGGACTAACATTTGCAATATATATTCTTTATATATTTTGAATATTCCTCTAAATTTTATTGATTGTATTAAATATTATTTTTGGTTTAATACCTATACACAATTATGTATAATTTAAAATTTAATGATAAGTGAATTGTATGAGTGAAGGTAGATGTTGTGGTAATAATATTTATTAAGATCTATCGGCAGTACAATTATTTAATCTGAGATAGTCAAAAATATTAATTTGGTAATATTAAATTACATAAACATAAAAGTGTAATAATGTATTTTTATTTTTTTTAGTTCTAGTTTAAGAAATATACAATGTACATATTGTTTAAGACTAGAATATTACTAGAGATTACTCTACACTGAGGTTGGACCTCGTGTCGTAGAGTAAGAATACTTATTTTATTTAAATTTAAATTTAGTAACAATTAAGAAGAGAGAAAAAAAATTTTTATAATAGTAACAAAAATGATAAGAAGAAATAACAATTATTTGGTTAAAAAAGATTAGGTATAAATAAGAAATTGGTGAGTGTTATAGTATACATTTAAAAATTATTATTACTGTACATTTAAAGATTATTGTAAAACCAATTTTTGAGTTTATATTTAAAGTGAGAATAATAACAAATTAGTAATTCTTTTGGAATAACATTTAGAGACCTTAAACCAACTTGTAAAATGGACGTTGAAGCTTTGGAGGTGCTAACGAATGGTATTTCAAGATTATTTTTTCTTAAATTATATTTTTGATTTTTATTATTAAATAAATTATTTTTGTAAATGAAGCATATTGCATGTTTTTTTAAATAAATTTTGAATGTCAAGTACTCGTAAAATTTTAAATAATTCACAAGAAGGGAATGTTATCCGTTTATTTAAGATGATTTTTATTATTTTATCTTTTAAAGAGGTATTACAACCTCCCCAAGCTATTATATCATATTGGATTAATGATTGAGCCATTGCAAAATATGCTATTCTAATAAAGTTTTTATCTAATATTTTTTTTGCTATAATAAAAAAGTATGCTAATTGTCTTAGTTTAATTATTAAATTTTCGATATGAATGTCCCATGTTAGATTTTGATCAATTATAATGCCGAGATATTTAGAAGAAGCTTGTTTAAATAATTTAGGGCAGGTGCACGTTGTGAAGTTGCAATTTAATTGATTGTGTATAGTAATTTCACTTTTTTGAGGTGTAATTCTTATATCATTGATGAAAGCAACAAATATGGATTTATCATAATTTATTTTTAATTTATTAGCCAAAAACCACTGATCTATTATTAGCATGTTAGCTTTAGATTTATTCCAAACCATATCCCAGGTAGAATCCGAGATTATAATGGCCGTGTCGTCAGCATATGTATACATTTTACCATTGATATTAAGATTGCTTAAAGCAGCTACGTACATTATGTATAAAATTAGTAACAAAACTGTACCTTGGGGCACTCTATTATTAATTTGGTCTAATTCGCTTATTGTGTTACCTATTCTGACCTGTTGTGTTCTATGTTCCAGATATGATTAAAAATTTGTAATTCTGTCCCAGCAATGCCAAAAGATTTTAAGCTAATTAGTGAAATAGAATGAGATATACTATCAAAGGCTTTACTGAGGTCTAAAAATATGCCAATTATCTTTTTACGTTTGTCTAAGTTATTATAGATTTCATTCGTAAGATGCGCCAAGGCATCTTCAGTACCTAAACTTTTTCTAAAACCGAATTGATGTGCAGGTAGTAAGTTATTTTCTTTTAAGTAGTTTAGTAGTCTTGTTTTAATTACTTTTTCAAATATCTTAGAAAATACATTTAGTAAACTAATTGGTCTGTAATTAGTTAGAATCGCTTTAGGTCCATTTCCTTTATACAACGGCGTTACTAATGCATTTTTGAATGAATCTGGAATAAGCCCTTCTTTCAGAATTTGATTAAAGATTATTTCTAGTATACTAGATATAAAATCTTTAAATTTTTTAATAACATTAATTGATATGCCATCTATACCTGGTGCTGTATCATTTTTCATATTAGAAATTATACTGCATATTTCTCTTTTAGTTGTTTTCCTTAAATATAGCGATTGTGGCGGATTATAGATACTATACTACTATTTTTATTATTAAACGATATATTTTCATTGGGATTACCCATTTTTAAAAAATAATTATTAAATTCGTTGGCAAGAAAAGATGAATCTGTATTAGAGTTATAAGTATTATTATTTATTTTTAAACTGATAGTTGATGAATTTGATATATTTTGTGTAGTCGCTTGTTTAATGGTGAACCAGATTTTTTTGGGGTTATTTGAGTACATTTGTATTTTATCACCAAAGTAAGTATGTTTTGCTTTCACGATAATCTCGGTTAATTTATTTCTGTATTTTTTATATTTATTTTTCAATATAATATTAAACGATTCGTGTCTGGATAATTTGTGCAACTTATTCCTTTTTTTAATAGCTTTTATGATACCTGGTTGTATCCATGGATTATTATTTTTTATTTTTTTTTGAGCAGACTTGTAATAGTAGAATGTTTTAATAGATTTGTAGTGTAGTTGTGAAAGTATTTATATTGAAATTTGCATTATTACTATCAATTATAATGTCAGACCATGATATATGCGCAATAAATAATTAAATTTAATAATTAATAATAATAAAATATTAATAATAATTAATTCTTTTGTACGTAATTGTTTCAGTGTTTATATTATTAATATTAGTGTTTGAATTATTATCTATTAATTTTACAATTACGGGATAATGGTATGTTATTAAAGAGTCGATAAGATATACCTGAACGGAGGTCGGTGAACTGGTAGTATTAGTAATATTTGTGAAAACATGGTCAATACAGGAGTTTAATTCGGGACGTGTAACGATATTCACGTGGGATATAAAATTAAGGGTGTTTAGTATATCTAGTAAGTAGATCTCTGTATTAAATGAGACTTCTAAAATATTGATGTTTAAATCACCTATAATAATTATTTTAGTATTTTGATGGGTATTGACTAAATTTGTAATCACAGTGCTGAATTCTGTTAGAAAGTGGTTGATATTGCCATTAGGTGATCTGTAAATAGCTAGTATTCCGTATTTTTGTCCGTTGTGATTTATTAACGTAAATAAACAGTTTGTATGTTGAATAATTAATTCTGATGTATCGTGAATTATATGATCTTTTATAAATATAATAATACCATGGGATTTACGCACGTTGTTTTTTTGTAGAATCTACGTTAAAGTCTGTATGGAATGAAATATATTTAGTGCTGAAGTCATTCTCTATCCATGCTTTTGAAGTAACTATAATTTGACATTTTTGTTTAAAGAGGTATATAGATGTTCTAAATCATTTAAATGTTTGCTTATACTTCTAATATTAGTATGTAATATATTAAGGCTGTTATTGCGATTAGACAGCTTTACATTTATATCATCAATGCACTGTAATGGGGTTTTATCAGAGTCTAAGATTTCACAAAGCGTATTTACTGTAGTCATATTTGATTAAAAGCTCATTAACATGGATTATATAATTGAGAATATAATTAAAACGACATACGAGTATAGTATTGGTTAGTGTTAAGGTTTCTACATGAAAGTAAGCTGTAAGTATAATTAATATGGGTTTTAACATTATAACTAAAATTTATTATACATACATTTTATTTTAATCTCACGACATTGAAGTTTATACTACATCTTATCTAGATCTTGTTGACTTCTTATACATATTGTTTTTGAACTTTCGTCTTTCCTCATGAGGATGTGACCATTGTTGACCCATACGAATTTGAATTTACCAGTTGTTCTTGTCAGTCCAAATAGCATTCTCCGGTCTTTTGTCAGCCTTTAATTGACATACACTTTATTTTTATTAGACCAAGTACTATGAATAAAATTGGCCGATAGTTTGAACATCTTACTGTTGCGGATAAGGTTTATTCTCATCTCGGTAGTTTCAAGCTTGTTTAGAGAAGATAGATATTACGGTAATAATATTTATGTTGATTTTTTAGTAGTATAAATATCTAATCTGAAGTCTTCATAAATATTAATATCGTGAAATTCGCTTACATGAATATTAGCATATAAAAATGTGTTTTATAAAATGGTATTTATTTTGAATGTTCATACTAATAATAATCGAATCTGAGATCATTATAAGGATTACAAATTGCCACATATATTCTTTATATATTTTGAATATTCCTCTAAATTGTATTGATTAATTTAAATATTATTTTAATTTTAATTCCTACACACAAATATGTATAATTTAAGTTTAATGATAAGTAAATTGTATGAGTGAAGATAGATGTTGTGGTAATAATTGTTATTAAGATCTATCTGCAGTAAAATTATTTAATCTGAGATAGACTATAATATTAATTTGGTAATATTCAATTACATAAACATAAAAGTGTAATAATGTATTAACAATATGGTTTTCAGTTTGAACCATTAAACTAATAAAAATTTTTTTTGGACAATTGTCATATTCCTCTCTAACGTAATTAAGAATTCCATATTTGAGTAGCTAATACGAATACAAGAATTTTTTGCTAGCATAAAAATCTCGAGAAATAAGTTAAGACATGCATGTGTAAAAAATTTAAAAAATAATAATAATAATAATTATAACAATTTTTGGTAGAGACATTTAAATCATATTAAGTTCATTTACCTTATGTAAGCATAACATAGAATATATTATAGTTATATATTATATACTATATAATTATATAACTTAGTAAACAAAGGTTAAACTTAACTTAGTAATAATTTAGATTTTAGTACAATAATAAATAACATTTAATATTATTAAATATAATATAATTTAATTTAACGTTATCATTTAAATATAGCATAATTAGTATACCTATTGATAAAAACGTAAATTGGTAATAATTTAGATTTTAATACAGAAGTAAATAACGATTAAGATATTATTTAAATAAATACCCATTTATAAAAAAAAACTACATTACTTAGAAATAGTTTATATTTTAACAACTATAATAGGAAAAAATAGAATATTCAAATATCATATAAGCATTTGTTTTTGTATAAGACAATATTAACGTTATTATTTCTTCTTCTACTTCGCCGTCTATCCCAACTATTTGGTTTCGGCCACCCTGGTCCTACACTTCTACTTAACTCTATCTCCCGCATCTTCTTCACATTTTTATTATATAAACGAGAGCTCACGCGTTTAAGGGCAAGTGGACTGTATGTTCTCTGTATACCTACATAGGTTCGCGGGGTATTCAGCGACTGACTATCTGACGCAGTCGGCTACTCTCGCACTACGACTTAGCGTTATCTCTGTTATTATATTATCTCGTTATCCCGACAATAATTGGGTATCATAATTAAATTAGTTAATAATACCTATGTATAGTACCGAACAGAATAAGTTGTCATCTTCAGTGTGTAAGAAGGTTATAAAAGTTTTAAAGTTTCAAGTTTTTAAAGACTAAAACTTAGTTATACTACAACTGATGTACGGTCTATAAACCGACTATTGCACATGTCACGATCCGTCTGATATTGAACTTATGTCTGATAAAATGCACCGACCGCTGAACTGGGTTCACCAATATTAAAAACGTATTCAAGGTCGGTGTTTGGACCCAAAAATAAACCGAGGTCTGTACATAGGTACATATGCAGATTTTTGTTTGTAGTTATTTATTTTTATTAATTATTAACTTTGTAAATATGTTATCACAGCACACACATACACACACACACACACACACACACACACACACACACACACACACACACACACACACACACACACACACACACACACACACACACACACACACACACACACACACACAAAAAAA
>JAIPRL010013300.1:0-10740 GCA_025469235.1 Pemphigus obesinymphae
GCGCATTCCCACTTTTTCCCATATATTAGGTTCTCCGTTTTTCATTCAATTTTGTGGTGACAGCTTGGAAATGCATGCTCGATATAATTCCTATTGTAACCAATGAGAGACGGAGAACTTAATATACGGTAAAAAGTAGGGATACTTCACAGAGATGTGCGTATCACAATGTTGCTGACATACCTATCTATTTTGTCATGTATATACGTACCTACAGTGTTATTAAATTATTTTAAACGTTATAAATTCCAATACAAGTTGAATAGAGTAATTCATAGTGGCGTTATATTTCAGTTTTTCCTAGAGTATATGGGGGGGGGGGAGGGACAACATTTTACTGATTTACCGATTAAAAACAAATCGGTTTACCGGACAATTTTCATTGGGAAGTTATGCAATTTTTTTTTTTTTTTTTTGATTTTGATATTGGAATGTGCGTGTTTTTAATGTTTATGATTGTTTACGCCAATTCAGCTAGTCGGTAATATTTTTAAAATTTGACGGTTTTCGGTTAAATTGAAGGCCTAAACAATAGACTAGGGCAAATGTATGAATTTCCCTATCCCAAATGACGTCACTGATAGTATTGTAATATCCATTAGATATAAGAATATAATTATTATTGAGTACCCATCGGGTACGGGGCTATTTTTAGATTAATTTTAAAATGTACTTAAATATTTCTAAATTGTTAGATTTTTATTTTGCATAATATTTCTTAAAAATTGCCTATACAAAACCCCTTACAAATGGCAGGCGGCCCCTTAATTTTCGACAACTATCGGACAACCCAACGTATTGTCTACATACACGTATGTATGTATTGTATGTACCTATGTATAAGGGACTGGAACCGAACCGATACCTTTGTATTTTTTTTTGAACCAGAACCTATGAGTAATAAAGCTTCTTCCAGATCGGTTCCAAAATAAAATTTTCATGTAGAAAACGACCTATATAATAGCTGCTCATCTTGCGATTTTATTGTAATTCGTAATTCAATCTATTATTATGATAATTCTTATGCCCTACCGATCGGTATTTTCGTAGTATGCGTTTTTATGTTTTAAATCTATTCGAGCGACATTCAATAACAATATTAGGTATGTTTGAAAAAGTCAATAACTTTTTAAATTATTGATCGAACCCGGTTTTTTTTGCTCATCGATTTTTTAAACTCGGTGGCCAGCTCCTGAGATAATATATTATGAGGAGAAGGCTGAATTTCCTTATTCGCAGAGCACATAATAGTTTATTGGAGTATAATATATAATATAATCTAATATCCACCTGAAATTACATAGCTAATTCATTATAATATAATATTATTAGTTTTTTACAACTATCGGACAACCTAACGAATTGTCTACACACATACATACATACGTGTATACATGTGTGTATGTATCGGGGACTGGAATCGGACCGATACTTTTATTTTATTTTTTTTAAATAAAGAACCGGAACCAATAAAGGTTCTTCCAGATCGGTTCCAAAATATAATTTTCATGTAGAAAACGATCTATATAATAGCTTCTCATCTTCCATTTTATTATAATTCGTCATTCAGTCTATTATTATGACAATTCTAACGTTCTACCGATCGGTATTTTCGTAGTATGCATGCGTATTTATGTTTTTACGTATATCCCACGACTATCATCAATGCATTGGTAGGCATACACTAGTACAGCACCAGAGGCAGAACTGGGCGTTTTGACACCCGGGGAAAAATGTCATATTACGTGAAATAAAATAAAAAAAATGTTGAAATACTTCTTGAAAAACGCAAATAAACAATAAAAAAAAAGAAAGTTTTTTCGTTGAAATACTTGCCAAAAACGCAAATATGTTCATCAACTATGATAATATATAATATTATTATATTTATGTGTATTACGTATAATAGACTTTCAAATATTTTACGCCAGCCAAAATATGATATTCAATATTCCATTGGAAACTGATGAGTACCGGAACCGGAACCAGTACCGACAAAATAAAAAGGTTCCAATCTCTGGTATGTATGTATGTATGTATATTGTAATATTTTAATGCAAAAGTAATTAAAACTATCGAGTTTTTGGAATAGTTTCACAATTCAATTTTTATTTTCGCTGATAGGTTGTAAATGGATTAATGACATTTTAGTTTTTATTCTCTCGGATATTATTATTTTTCGTTAAATAACAAATCGTTTTATATTTTCATGATATCGAGTCTAAAGGCCTACGAGAAAATGCCTTTTGCATTTGTAGAAATATAAATAAAATAATAATAAAAATAAATATATATTATAAAAAAATGAAAATAAAATAATAATAATAATAATAATAATAATATTAGCATATTCCATATTATGTACCGTCTATTATGTTTATTAATTTTCATACTTTTTTGGTTTTTTTTATTATTCATTTGTAATGATGAGTGATAATGAGTGATGATGACTTACTGTCGAAACTAATATTGTCACTAATAATTAATCTTTTTTTATACACTCTCGGCACCTATTCCGTTTTTATATATTATTTTATTTTTAATAATAGTATTAAATTTTTTGAATTATATTTCATTTTGAATATATAATATAATACCTATGTATAATATGTACAATAGAATAAAATAGTTTTACCGTAACGATTTGATTGAAAATATAATATATGAACATTGACTCTTTTAATATAGGTAGTTCTACGAGTATACATAAATTTTTTCAGTTTTTGTCCAGGAAAATTTTTTTTTTAAATTTAATTCGAAGAAATTATATAGTACTATATACATTTTTACAATAAAATATGTTTTTTTTCAAGTTTTATTATTGTGCGACGTAAAATAGTAGGTAAAATAGTAATATATATATTTTATATATTTATATAATATATATTTTCTCATTTGGCATTCGGATATGAGTATGGATAATAATCAACTACTTATAATACTTAAGATTAATTTTAAAACAAAAATAAGTGTATAAGAATACCTATAGATACGGGTATACTTACAACATCTGATAATGCTGCGCTGATCAGAAGCATTATTAGGAGACCTGGATAGTAACTGGAACAGATCAGAAAAAAACCGTTTCCAGAACTTAAAATCTTTAAAAAAAAGATTAGGAACCGGAACCGGAATCTTTATTTTAAAATGAAAAACACCGGGGTTTTTACGGTTTTGACATTTTTTTATTCGATATTTCAGATACAAAATTTATATTTTTATTATTCTATGTCAAAATAACGAATTGCTCAGGAAAGCATTTTAAATTGTAAAACGGCCATTCGTTTTCCATGAATTAGAACTTTTATATAGGTACCTATTCTACATCCTAATCAATAATTTTCGCATAAAGAAATTCCAAGATTAACAATTCAATCAGTGTTCAAGAAATAATTTTTAATACCTATGTATCAATAATAAAACTTTTTGTTTTTAATATTTTCTTAAACACGAATAAAATACAAGTCTGAAATATTTAAATACACATGGTTTCACAATGTTGTTCAAAAATAATGTTACGATATATTCAAATCGTGTTGTTTTAAACTTTGGATTAAACATATTTTGAACACGTGTCTGAAAAATTAAATTTATAATATTTCTTTATAAAATATTTTCAACACATCACCACAATATTGTTTTGGGAATATGTTTAGAAACAGGTTAAAAACATATTTTTACAATATGTATGTATTCCATTATTGCTATTTGCCATATAATGTCTTATTGTAATTAATTATTGTTGAATTGGAATTTGTCCGTTATGTAAATAAAAATGAAAAAAAGGCTATATATATATATATATTTTTTTTATAGTTCCAGTGGAAGGGGTGCGTCATTTTTAAACACGAGATTTAAAACATGATATAATAATGGTGATTTTACATATTTTTTTTTCTAGGCTCGGATTGAAAATCCGGATCCATGGTTCTACTGGCACTACTGGCGAGAAATCACCTATACATTTCATTTAGGGCCGAGAATTTTATAATAGATATTTTTGCAAGGTACAAAAATATCTATTATAAAATATAATATGCTTATTGCCTATTGTATATAAATTCAGGATAATGCATTAAAAACGATTTATATTCAACAGTTAACTGCAGTGAGCGCGGGTAAATATTATATACAATTATTTCGGATTTTACATAGAATAATTATTATACGATTACTTATATGTTATTAAGTAAAAACAAATAGAAAAGTGTATTCCGTTTGAAGTAGGTACCTACCGTTTGCGTTAACGAAACATAATTAAACATTTACAGCGTGCCATTAGTAATAGCTGGTGTACCGTATACAATATATTATAATATAATTATATGTACCTATGCTTTATTAACATTTTTTTTTTGTATAATTTACATTGCTATTGGCAGTGGTTGAACTGGGAAAAAAATAAAATAAAAACGGACTCTGCAAGAGATAGTTTGAAAAACCATAGCTTTCTGGGATATATATATATATATATCTATTAAAGAAAAAGAGAGCCGCGAGGGACTCCATTGTCCACATTCCCCTGTCCAAAATTTCTCAACCGCCGAGGGGGAATTTACAAAAACATTTTTACATTGTTATACATACATAACACGAACTGCAGAATAGCAAAAGTACATTTTTTTTTTGTAATGACACGTCAATACGTCAATTTACCAGTGCTACTGTAAATAATTGGCGTACATTTAAAGTCTCTACATTATTACTTTCTGATTTATAAAGATTTTGGGTCATTTACCTATTGAGAAAATCGAAAATTGACCTCTTTATTAAAGTAGATATCTACTACAATAAATTTCCTATCAGAAAGCTTATACTCCCATTAAACTCCTTTTATCTAAACTAAAATGCGAATAAACCTAACCATATACGATAACGGAAAATCTAAAATATATAGTGATCAATGGTGGAAGTAGAACGTAAGTCACCATTCCCTTAATAAAATTAAACACAAACAACTACGTAATAACAGACATTTATCAGTGTCACATTGATTTCGCCAAGATATCACCGTATCTCTTTAGGATTTAGCCGTTCATGGATAATGAAGATTATTTATTTCGTAGGTAGGGAGCATGGGGTGAAGTGTTATATTTTTACTTGTTTTTTAAATTACTCTTTACTGATGTAACAAAATCACATTTTTATTTATTTTTATTAAAATAGATTAAACCTAACCTAACCAATGTAAACTGATACATGTAATGCCTATTGATTATAAAACAGAAAAACATCTAACGTTAAATTTGATAAATTTATACTTATTATAATCAATTACAAAACTTTATTTCTGAACACCTCCACCAATAGTTAATTAAGTAGGTAATTTTAGATTATGTTTTATGTGAAAACAATATAATAATAACTAATTGAAAAATAATAAACTAAATTAACAAAATTAATCTTTATTGTGCTTTCCATGGTGAATATAATATACAAAATAATTATAATTGTATATAATAAATATAATTTGTATTTGTAAATTTTTTAATATAATTTAATTAAAACAATAAAAAATAAAAATAATAATACCTTTAATTGATAATAGTTTTAAATATTTTCATTAGTTATACCTACTTAAAAGTTCGGCACACACTGCTATTTTTAATAATTTTAGTTGTAAATTGTAATACAATAAATATTTTATACAGAATAATAATTATTGTAAAATATCATTGTTTACATGTTGTATATATATATATATTGTAATTAGTTAAAAAAAATTTCCCTTAAATTTTTAATTAGATTTTAATTGTTTCAGTTAAAAACACCAAATTATTATTTTTTTTTTTTAGATAAAATAAACGTTTTTGTAATTATAATTTTAAATAAATTTGATAATGACTGGGCTTATCAATAACCGATAGCACATAGTAGAAGCTAAATAATTCGGTGAAAAATTTCGTTTCTATCATCATTATACTCGTTGAAATGATTTCCATAGTTCACCTCATGACTCCCTATGATACCAATATGACTTAAGAGGACGCTTTACACTCGTTTTTTCAGGAGTTGTGTAGGGCAGCTATAAAACGTCCGAAAATATTTTTTCCGAAAGTATTTTTACGAAAAGTATTTAGTCAGAAAAATATTCAACTAGCAACGTATTTTTATCGAAAAGTATTTTGGCCGAAAATAAATTAGACAAATAATATTCCAGTTGAAACATATATTTTGTCTGAAAATATTTAAACACAAATATCTATTGTAAATAATCTATTGTGTGTATTTACTAAGAAAAATATTTTTATCGAACGTATTTTATCCGAAAAGTATTAACTAGAAAAATATTTTCGTCGAAACGTATTTGTCCAAAAATATTTCAGCCGAACTGTATTTTATCCGAAAATAAATTAGATGAAAATATTTTCGCCGATACGTATTTTGTCCAAAATTATTTTAGTCAAACCGAATTTCATTTAAAAATATTTTCATAGTCTTTGTTTAACATATACATATACATATACATATACACTCTGTGGAATGACCATAGAAATTAGATAATAAAGGAATTTATTACCAGAGAGTAAATGAATATCCCTTTAACACTAAACTAATATCACAGATTAAATTATTTAATCGTTTATAATCGTGGTGGTAACTGATAAAAATACCGGAAAATAGGAGATAATATTTTTTGGTTTAAATACGGTTCGGATGAAATATTTTGTGAATATTTACGCACTTCAGTTGTGTATAGGCAATTTTTAAGAAATTTTTAGAAATATAAAAATACATCAATTAAAAAATATTTTTAATACAATTTAAAAGTAATTTAAAATTGGTCCCGTATTTCTATCACTTTTTATTGTTGTGTGATCATGATATTTATTTCAAAAATTAAAAAACATATTTACGTAAAACTGTTAAAATGGGGTTTTAAAGTAATTTTAGAGTAAAAACACCTATTATTAAATCAGTAAAGGACAATATTTCGGAGTGAAACTCACTTGAATTTTTTAAATTATTGATTGAAAAAAAGTAATTGTAATAATAAAAAGTTAATATTTTTCACTTTTTAAGCTTTAATAACTTTTTTTTAAGTAATAATTTAAAAATCCCAAATGAGATTCACTATAAAATGTTGTCCTTTATTGATTTTATACTAGATATTTTAACTCTAAATTCACTTTAAGAATCTGTTTTAACAGTTTTGCGTAAACATGTTTTTATTGCTGAAAATCATTGGTGTAGCGTCTTCTTAACAACTTGACTGCCACATATTTTTTTAAAACACCAATTGCCTGCTATAAGATCTTATTTGGGATCTCGCCAAAACTTCAATTGATGGCCATGAGATTCCATTTGGGACCTCAGATGGTATTTTTTTTTAAAAATGAGATCTCTTTAAAAATCTAATTTATTAGGATTTTTGTGGAACAGTTAAATTATACAGTGTAACCACTACATGCCAGTACCGTTGGCATGTAAATACGTATTTTTTTATGGAGTTATATTGTTTTTAAATATATATTTTTTACAATACAAATATTATAACATATATTATTTATTATTATTATTGTTATATCAATACGAAATATTTTATATAACTTATATTTTAAGTGTATTTTCATTTTTTGATAACGTGACTGATAAATGATAACACTTTTAACATATTTAACATTAACATATATACGTAGTGAGATTAGAACTTTATTTTATACCTACTTGTACTGAAAAAATACTTTCTTATAAAAAAGTTGTTATTTATTTAAATTTTTTTTCTTATATCTAATAATAATTAATTAATTAACTGTTATATTTTTTTATTTTCATCAGTTTCATTATATTATTTATAAATTGTATGTGTAAGTTTGCTAATGTGATAATTACAATTATAAAGACTGCATTGAAAAATTGTTTTCTAGAATATTAGGTACCACATGTTCAATACAATATGAATACCTAGCCAGATTAATACTTAGCTAAATACATTAGTGAAACTTGTAATTTTATACAACTATATATATTAATAAATGTATTAGTTATATATAAAAAATAATATTTTTGTGGAATCTGAATTAAAATAAAAAATATTTTTGAGATCTCGTATGGAATCACAGTTAAAGGATTATTTTAATAAAATCAAAAAATCAATCCCCAGAGCCATGAGACACAATATGGGATCTCACGTCCTAAAAATTTAAAATTCTGTGTAAACTCTTCATTTTTGAGTCACTAAAATAATTGTTAAGTTTTAAAATCAAATAACAAAATAAAATACCCTATCACTTTTCGAAAGTTTGCTCTAGAAACTCACGGCTGGGAAGAAAATGTTTGTAAGATCCCAAATCGGGTCTCATGGTAGCCTGCAAGTTGGTAATAAGATCAACTATTCAAAATTGTATATCGTGATTTTTATCCGAAAACTATTATGCGATAAAACAAAAAACATTAGTATTGCGGTAATTTAATTATTTTTCGGCTTTCCATAAAAAAATTGATATTTAAAAAAAAAAATGTTACGTAAAAATTAAAACGGACGCTGCGTTTCTTGATAAATAAATAAGGGAGTACCTATACGTTGGTAGCAATTTAATAGAAACATGCAAATGATGAAGAGTTGCAGCTCCGTCTCCCTGCGTCCCATCCAAATTCAACCACTGTCAATAGTCTATTAGCTATTTGAATTAATATTATTTTGCATATAATTATAGGTAAGTACCCAAAATAGCTCGGTACCAAAGGGTATACATTAATTACAACTTAATATACCTAGGTATAAATATATATAGGTATAGATAGGGTTAGGCAGTATATTCGATAGATAATGTATCTTAAATATACGTAATTCTGGAAAGTGTCGAGTATCTTATATCGCGATACTTTTTTAGTCTATACATGAGTATTTTATACTCGTGTATTAAATATTATACTCGCTTATTTTTTCGTCGTTTTCAAAAAAATTACTCTATACATTAAATAAACACTTTGAAACAATAAACAATAAACAACTTAATAATAATTCATTCATTTTATTTTTTATGTATATTATTGCTTTTCAAAAATACAAGTTTTTTAAAAGTAATGTCAGATAACTATTTGTTTCTAGTAAGATTATTTATAAATCCCGCAGATGAAAACATACATTCTACAGGTGCTGAAAAACACAAACTTGTATTAAATTTAATAAAAAGTTGTTTTTATAAGTGGGTTTATTTATCGTTAAAATAAATAACAACTTCTAAATCAACTTTTTGTATGGTTCTAGTTTCTGGTTATGATGACTTTTTAGTTTTTACTGTTTTTTGGTGTTATTTTTATTTTTTAATTTTTTATTTTTAACAATACTTATTTGTATTTGTATTTTTTTTTTTTTTTTTTGTATAGTTTGTATATATTGATTGTATAGTAGTTTGTATAGTTTGTTTTTTTGAAGTAGGTTTATTTCACGTTTTTCAGTTTTTTTTTCAAAAAAGTTTTTGAAATTTTTCACTCATTTTGGGGCTACTTATAGTGACTTTAAATTTTGAGATATTTAATTCATAATAGGTATAACTTTTCTTCTTTACAAAATTAGATTTTTCTTAATTTCTCATTTTCTCATTTTTTATTTTATTTCGTATTTTTTGATTTAAAAATAGTGAAGTCAGAATTTGGCGGTTGATCTTGCTTTTAAAGTTACATCAAATTGAAATTTATCGATTTTACCATGTTTCTTTATTAGGTTAATTTTTTTTCTTTTTCTCCCCAATCATATGTATAGTCTATTCGAATCCCTTTACTTTCAAATTTTTTGCACATTTTTCAATTTTTTTTGTTCGTTATATTATATAATGTTATTTTATGAGTAGTACAATCTACAGTAATTGTCAAGTATATCCACTGAAGCTTCGCTCAAAAGGTTGAATATATAAACTATTGAAATATAATTTCTATATTTAATAAAAAATTTGCAAATAGTCGAAAATTGAAAACCGTATCTTACAAAATACATTCTTAACCAGAAAAAAAAAATCGAAAAAAAATTAAATTACATCTATAGATACGGGTTATTGCGTTTACTATATTGTTGTAATAATAATATAATATTTAGAGGATTTAGACAATGGGAAATTTGTCTCAAACTTACGACATATGCATTATAGTTCTGTAACGGTAGAATGGTAAATACTAAAGAGTGAAAATTTCTGGAAAATTGAAATCAGGAAAAAAAACTTGAAAAACACGTTTTTTTTCTCAAAAAATGGGAAAAATTGTGGTAAAAAAAAATTGCATATATTACCGTAACATCAACTACGAACAATCTAATTTTTAATTATTTTTATTTTGTATTATATATTGGTTTTTACTTTTTATCATGATGTATTTATTTTTATTTTTGTATGCAAAAATGTTCGGTTATAAGAAGTTGAGTAGGAGTTTTGGGTTTGATTTGATATGGGATTGAAATTCATTTTTTTAAATCTTTTGATAATTCGTACCTTGCCGAAAGAATTTTGAACGTAGTACTACCTACTCTGGCACATAAATTGCGATTATTACAAAATATAATGCATCGCTTGTTGACGCATTCAACCAAGCGCGCCCCCAGGATGAAATCCCACCAGGGGCAAGATCAAAATTAAAAGGCTAAAATAGTATTATTTGGTTAAGATATTTTAATATACGAGTACCTCTAGGATATCTATTCTAGTATACCTGATTAAAAAAATAATCAACATTATGTAATTACACAAAAACCATTATGTGCAGGTTTATATTATAATAACAATTATCAATTACTAATAAGTATATACA
>JAIPRL010013301.1:0-10740 GCA_025469235.1 Pemphigus obesinymphae
CACTAAAATAACCCTATCACTTTTTCTAATCACCTCTACCACTTTTCCTTTCATTTCTTCATCTAATATCACTCCTACCCCATTCCTTGTACTAGTCCTTCCTGAATATATGATTTTATACCCCTCACCAATTTCTCTTGCTCTCTCCCCTTTCCACTTTGTTTCTTGCACACAACAAATATTCACATTTCTCCTCTTCAAAACTTCTGCTAACTCTCTACTCCTACCTGTTAATTTTCCTACATTCCACGTACCTACTCTCACTTTGAACCTATGCTGCGTACCCAAGTGCGAATCTAACCCAAAACACTGGTGCTTTCCCTGCACCATCGACATCACGGCCGTTGGGTAGACCCGCACATATAACTGATGGAATGGCTACCGCAGCCGCTGTCAGGCTGATACTGGTCACTTTGTCCCTTAGGCTATCTCCACACCCAAGTACGCAATTTTGTTTTCCCCGCAAACATCCGTGATGGGAAAACTCGCCTATATTCTTTTTAAGACTTCTCATACTTTTTTGACAAGTTTTATGCCGGCTGTCGACCTGACGCAACCTCATTTAGTCGACTTCTACGACAGGCATGAGGAAACCGTGGAGGTATTCTTAGCCCCCTCCACAGGGCAATAAAAAAGAAATAAAAATAAATAAATAAAATAAACATCATTGATCATTGCGTGGTAATATTTTCTCATATTATATTATTATTATTAATATTATACCTATTTGCTATTATTATTTTAAAATATTGTTTTCGGCATAATCACCATCGTCGTTATATTCTTATCTGTTATTATACTTATTATTATTATCTTGTATTCTCACGACGGCGACTCGCCGCCTACCCGCGTGTTCCTCAACGTACTAGATGATCAATCAGATGAGCAATCCGATGGATTTTAATGTTCCTCATTAAATTTCATTGATCGGATTACTAATCAGATTGCTTCTCGGAGCATCGAATTGTTAATCAACTAAATTAGATGGTGTGCTAGACGATGGAAATGTTATCACATAATTCTGTGTTGTTATCATGATTTAGCCGTAATATATATTATCACAGAATATAACTTTTAAAAATAGTATTCAAGTTTTAACCGTGTCACTTGACTTTTATATGCCGTGTGTCCTTCCATATATTAACAAAATAGATAAAAATATATATAATTATATTGAAGAGGTATACGAGCATATACCTACTGAGCCTTCGCCACCAGGTACCTATATAGAAAACCATTTTTACTTCTAATCGGTAGACTTTTTACTAGATATTTAGCATACTTTTTACGCCAACGACCACTCATATTCATCAAATATTATTATCGTTTACAATTAACGATATATACGATACTTGATTTGAACTTTATTTTGATAATATTATTATTTGAATAATATTTAGAATAAACATTCAGTTATTATAAAATTGTAAATTGTAATAACATTTTTGAACAATTATAATAATTAAAAAAATTCGATATCATTATCAATATTTTATAATGGAGTTGATAGAGAATTTCGCATTTTGGTATCAAACGGTGTTCCTTGACTTTTAATCAGATGCGCCATCTGATCGAGAATCGGATCAATCAGTATGCTTGTCGAAAAACGCACGGTATACTATATCGGCTCAGTCATGCCTAAAAGTACATCCGCCGCTGTAAGAACCATTCGTACTTAATATACAAAAAAAATGATCAAGTTATTTGATTGTTTTTATTATTTTTCTTATACATTGTATACCTACATCGGCCTTTTTTACAAACCTGTGAAATTTGGCTTCGGTGGTCTAAATAACCACAAAATCAGAAGTGATTTTCGTTACTAAAAATGTATCGATAGAGTTCGTTGACATTTTTTTTTTCAAGTGTGTTCTGGGTCAAAAAAAATATAGGTCAGTTAACTAGTTAATGATTAACTTTTGCAAAGTTGTATGCATATATTTTTTGCGTAGTTTTCAATTTGTACCGTGTGCAAAGGATGAGCTAAAATTAGCTGGAGCAATCCGACAGTCCAATATTATGTAATCGAATCGGTGTGTGGCTCGGTGGAATGCGTGTTTGGTGTTATCGGTAATAAAAAAAATACCGGCCCGACATATTGCGTGCGCGACACGGTTATCTACTCAGGTTAGAACTCGAACACTTATCACATGTTGGAGTGGCAACGGAGGCGAACTATTGACGATAGCAGTACTTGGCCCGATGTATACACGTCGATAATACAAAAATCTATAGTTAATAGCACATAAGTCCTCTTTTTTTATTGTATTTGTTAACTCAATCGGCAAGTGGCTTGAATATGCTAAATTCCTCCTTTACACAGATGACTTTAAAATTTACTTCAGTATTGACTCTCCAAATAGCTGCCTTATACTTCAATCTGAACTAGATATTTTTTATTCTTGGCTACAACGTTTAGGGCTTACGTTAAATCTCGATAAGTGTCATATCATGTCTCTCCAGAAGTCATACTATTCTCCACCAATATTTCCCAAATAATTTTGCTCTTGAACGTGTTTTCCTTTATAAACCTTATACCTAACTTTGATATCTACTTTAATCCTTTAAATTTTGCTCATCACATTAGCATTATAATTTGTAAGGTTCTTAAGGTACTAAGTGTTCCCAAACGAAACACTAAAATGTTTTCCTTTGTACTCTGCCTTCGTACGCTCTACTTTAGTTTAGTGCGATCTATTTTGGAATATGGGGTAGTAGTCTGGCAGCCATACCTGGCTAAGGATGAATAACGGCTTTAACGTGTTCAAAACAAATTTCTTTCGTACATCTCATACATTCCCAAAATTGAACACCCTCAACACGACTATTCCATTGTCTGTATTATATCTATCTATCTATTATATTTAATGGATTTCTAAACGAAAATAATTGAGAGAAAAATAATATTATGTTTTGCAGATAACACTGCTATTCTATTTGGCAGTAGGCCTTATATTTAGTAAATTTACTTAAAATTTCAACATTGATAAATTTTAAATATACTAAATTTCTAAGATAATATTTAAATAAATTTTATTTTATTTTATTTTTTTTAATTGTCATATTTTGTTTTTGTAACAGTATCGATGTAAAAAAACTTATAAGTATAGTGTATTATATTATTTATTATTTTATTTTAATATTAAATAAATAAACACTTTTTTTGAGTAAAATAGAATCGGATTTTTGGGGGAAAATGGTCCCACCCATAATATTTTCTGTGTATTATGTTTTTTCATTTTTTCCCCGAAATTTGTATTCTTCAAAAAATTTGTAAATTTGTTACTTTGTTACTTTTTTACCTAGAGGTATATCCGATGACAATACAATACAATTTACCATTATAAAGTAAATAATAAATTTAATGATTATATTCGTGTTTTGGCGCGTAAACGAATGTAAACATCGAGCCAAGTACTACTAGTACTTTTAGTTTACCTGTGTCGCCCCTCAACACAGCTATTGGATGGATAGCATAACGCCGTACTCCAACCTCAGTAGATAACCGTAGTGAGCGCAATAATTATGGATAATGGTGATACTGTTAATTATAACACAGAACAACACAGTCGTTGATTGACATATTTAGCAGCTATTATTCCGTAATTTTACCAGATTATCGACAAAGTAGAAGATAATGATGTTCCAGTGACAGTGCAACACTTTGCTTTAGCTAAACTCACAAGTTTTTCCAAAATGTGGTGAAATAGTTTGCTGAGAGCAGAACTTACGTGGTTGCAATAGGTACCATTCATTGTTGAAGACAGACTTCCCGTCAACAAAAAATGACGATTTACAAATTGAATTATACTCACAAAATTGTATACGTAAAATAAATCGAAATATGATAGAATATTTTTATAAAAAATTATCTATAAATTATGCAATTTTACAAGAATGGACGACAGTGAAATAGTGCAATGGATCGTCCATGAAGTTGAAAATAATCGATATTGAAGTTATTTGAGTCCTCTTTCTAACTATAAAAATCCAGTGCACCACTTACCGCGTCTTATATCAGCAAGTAATTATATTAAGAACGATACAGAATACGAAGACCACAAATCAAACGAAGTTGTGTGTTCCAAAAACTATTACGCGTCTGGATCGAACAATACAAATAAAATAAACTTAATTTATTTTTGATGTTATTTGGCGGGACATACGTCAAAAGAGTGTACAAAAAATCCAACCGTAATTTGTTTTCAGGGTTTTAAATCGAAACACAAATCCAATGAGTGTCATAGTTCTACACCATAAATTATGACGACAATGTTTGTGATGAATTCGCTCGCTACGGATTTGGTAAAGTGAAAGCGCTAGACTATTTTAAAATGACTACTATTATAGATTATAAGTTTTGTTCCAGATGATGTACACAAAATATCTCCTTTTAGTGGTACATTCTTTAACGGAGTAACTCCATATATGGATAGTTATAACTTATAATGTTAATTAGTACACCAAACGAATTATGAGTAGAAGAAATTGTATTAGATAGAGCTACCCGCTAGAACTCCGAGGTGAGTAAAATAAGCTGTTGTAATTTCAAAAAATTATGTTGGACATAGTTCTGTTGTTACAATGTTTCAGAACAGTAATTTATGCACTGAAAGTAGTGTTGTATTTTACCTGGCCATGTTGGGCTTAAAAACAAAAGAACATTTGGGTTGGTTGTTAGTAAAATTAACTGTTTATTAATTAACTCATAAAACTAAAACTAACTATTATGACAAATTACAAAACAAAATCCTGAGACTGGAAGGTGGTCCGAGATTTCTCGCCCTTTGTTACCACAGCAATTCTTTCTGGGACTAGCTGATTAATGTCTGGCACCAATACAGAGAGCAACATTTCTTTCTGAATCTGGCTGTGTTATGGCAAAACAAATATCCTGAACTTGAATTTTAGCAATTTTAGAAATTGTATATTTCGTTTGGTTAATGATATGATATTTTTATTGTTCAAATTTGTACTTAATATAGATAGGGGGGTCACGAAAAATTTATGTAAGATAAGTTATACATATTTAACGGACATGAATTTTGTATTCAAAGACGACCGACCAGTAGTGGTATACAGAACACAAAAGATTTCATACAAAGAACGCGAACAAGTACAAGACATAGTTGACGCGCTGAAGGAGTCAAACATAGTCGAGGACAACAATTCACCATATGCAAGTCCAATAATATGTAATAAAAAGATATTATTGGTGGAAAAGAAAAATTAAGAAGTTCGTATATTTGTGGACTACTGATAACTCAATAAGAAGACAGTGCCAGATTTACCAAGCATCAACGAATAATTGATCCAATTATTGGACAGGTTACATAGTAATGTTTATTTTACGCTTTTAGATTTTTTTAGGAGTTATTACCAGATATCGATTAAAGATCATTATAAAAATTTAAAATTAAAATGTGTATTTTAATGATATTTTTCCTTGTACGTTTCTATACGTTGTATATACTTGTATTACTATTTCCCAATTTTTTTTATCCACTAATTTTATTATTATTATAACCAATATTTTATTTATATTATATATTTACGCCGGACGGAAGTTGAAAAAAAATAACATATTAAGAGAATAACAGAGATAAGTGTGATAATAATTAAGATTAATTATTTTTACAAAAATTAATTTAAATTATCAATTTATTTGTTTTTTATTGATTTTTATTGATATTATGCGTACAACATGTTTTTTCTTTCTCTTTGTACAATTATTGAATTTATTTGAATTATTTTGAAATTTAAATTATAATATTTTTTGTCCAATTGTTGGGACAAATACCGTCTATGGTAATATTTGCTTATATTATATTATTCTTATTATACCTACATTAACTTAAAATATTTTATTCGACATCATCATTGTCGTTGAATTATTTCTTGTTATTTCTTATTATTTATTATTGTAATTGTGTATTATCGTAACGTGACTTGCAGACTATACTTCCTATATCGGCCCGGTCGAGCCCAATAGTATACCCGGCCCTGTGCTTTCCTATTGTTTTTAATATTTTTCTCGTATATTGTACACCTGCACCGGCCTTTTCCGTAAACCTGCGATATTCAGCCCCGGTGGTCTAATGAAAAAGCCACCACAACTGAAAAATTAATTTAAAAATTTAAAAATCAGGAAAATTGTATTGACAACATAATACGCCCCTAATAGTCATAAGTCAAGGCTTAAGTATTACATATTTGTACTGCAGAATTCGACGATATTGTTAATATCTTTACCGACTTTTTACATAGAATTATAACATTTAAAAATAAATAAAATATAATCCAAAGACAAACAAATAAAAACAAAACCATCTTATTTTAATGAAAATAGTTCAATAATTCTCTAGCGATTATGACTACCTTAATAAAAAATAAGTATTTCCAAACATTAAATAATGAAAAAAAAAAAAAGTAAAAATTATAAGTACATCTTGTATATATTTTAATACTACAACAAATATGTTACATATTATAGTATAATTAGAGTATAAATTAAAAGTATAGATATATATATTAAATAGGTACAGTTATTTATATAGAATATGTTAAAGCGAAAAAAATAAAAATGTATACCTACAAAAACATTTATTCCACTGATTATACACTTAATCAATGGAACAAGAATATCTAATTATTTTAGTATTAATTTATATCGTATAAATTACTTACAACTAACCATATACCATAATAACAGTATTCAAATTTTGAGAGAGGAGTCATATTTAATGTTCAAAAGTCATTTTCTCTGTAATTCTTGTGTTTTAATTTTTATATAAAATAAGGTTTTCTTTGGCTGATACAATTTTTACTTATTAAATTACTGTTTTAAGGAGTCTAGGTTATTTTCAAAAAAAAAAATGAAGTGAACTTCACAAGGATATAATCATTAGGTATATAATAATCAATACATGAACAAAAAATAAATATAAATCAAGCTAATACTCAATTCGAAATCAATCCATCATTTTGACCTATACGGGGAAAAAATGTACACATTTAGGCGACAAACGAAAAATACTATATATATATGATAAAATCATGAAAAAGTATTTAATCCAAATACAATCATTGTTAATATTTATATCTTTTCGTACACTATAGATACATTTATAGTATATATAAATAATAATTCAATCAGTATGTATATCGTACAATAATAATAATATAATTATTAATCATATATAAAGTATTATATGTCAGGAAAAGTCACTGTAGTTAAAATTAATAAGGATCTTTCTGAAAAATCTAAATCAATATGACCATTGGTTGTTGACCAAACACAAAATAATAATTAATATTGAATTATGCACAAAGTATATATTATGCTATCAACTAGAGTGATAAATGTACCTATATTGTACAGTTAAAAATAAATTGGCCAAAACGTATTTATGACTAAAAAAAAAAATTATCTGAGTGGTAACATTCATTTGAATCCTTTGAAGTACTTCTTTTATCTATATTGTATTTATTCATACACTAATGTACGTACTTATATATGATGCTATTTCATCTCATGTGGTATTTACATATGTACGAGTATAGGTAGGTATAGACTTTGAGTGTATATTTATTTAAAAAAATTATTAATTAAATTTAGGTACGGCAAAGCCATTTTAAGGGGAAACTATTGCAGTTATTTATTTTAAGTTTTCTATGTGCTTTAACATAAAACAGACATTACTTAAATTCTACGTATAGAATTAACAAATTGCCGTTTTCCAAAAACAGTTTAGCTATTTTATTTTATTTAATAATATATACGGGCAACCCCCTGTGGACAGATATTTACACGTTTTACTTACGATTAACATATAATGAACAACATAGGATCATAGGACATATACTGCCCAACCAGTATTTAAATTTTAATAAGATAAAGGAAATACGTGAAATAAATTATGTCTTTTTAGTTATATTTTATTGCCGTAATTTTCAGTAACAAATTTAATTATTTTGGTTTCTTTTTTTTTCATCGAACGTTTCCAACATATTTTATATCGATTATCGAGTATAAACAGCAAATAGTATATGAAACACATCAATCGATTTTGAACTAATTATTACGTAAAAGCAATTTTTATTTTTGAAAAACTTATTTATTTTCATTTTTACCAAATTTATAACCATCATCTGTTGTATGTTAACACTTGCACAACAGATGAATATTGTTAACCATGTGTGACTGCTTTTCCGGACATCAACGAAATAGTCAAATATCTATTATATAATATTATGTTATAGATGCCAACAGCTTGTAACATCCTCTTATCTTTTATAATGTTACATTAGTATTGTAACGATTACAAACTATTCTTGTGATAATACATTTATCTAATTTTAAGTTTTTGAATATAATTGTTCAACTGTGTACATAAAATTTACAATAATACCTGGTTAAGCGTAATGTACACAGAGCTTCGCTCAGAATCGTTTAATATAAAGAAATCTATTTTTTTTTTTTTTGCTTTCAAATTCAATATATCCACCACCGTTATCCTACCCGACGAACCAAGTTATTCCACCGCCTACTGACCGTCATTTATTTTTTTATCGTATTTCACATTTTTAACTTCGAAAACTCGACGTTTTCATATAAGTTTAATAATGTATTAGATATTATATTCGCATAACATTTCAAAATTAGAATTTATTTATAATGGTCATACCTATATAGTTCAAATGTTTTAAACGCGTATTATTTATTAATATATTATATAGTTCAGAAACTATTAAAATGCTTTTATTTTTATATTTTTCAATGCCTATCGACTACAGTTTATAGGCAGTAAAGTTTACCATTCAATTAATAAATAAATGTTAATCTTGCTGCTACGTATATTATGCGAACATTTCTAAAATATCTCAAAAATACTAACGCTTTTGAAACAAATATCAGTTCATTTCTACTGGAAATCGATTTTGAATTTCAAAAATTTATCATCCCTTTCCAATGTATAACAATAATAATCGGTTATTGGAATTTATAACCTCGATGATTTTCATTGCTTAGTTAATAACACCATAGGTTTATAACTATAACTACCCGTTTGAAAAATTTAAATCTATAAGCAACAATATTTTTTAATTTACAATTGTTTGTAAAACCATTTCAAAACGTACGTTATTTTTAGATTTTTTTTTTTTAATTAATTACGAGTAATTAAGTATTGTATATATTATAAGTTAATTTCTAATTCATCAAAATCCGGACAGATATAACTTTCATTGATAACAAAACATTTTGAAACCCGTAAATTATAATAAATCTAGATATATTTTGTATAAATGTTAACATTTTTTTTTTTATGTCTGTACAGATATCGTGGGGTAGTAGAATTAGAGCAAGTGTTTTTGATAGGTAGCAAATTATTCCTAGTTTGTATTTAAATAGGTAATTTTTAATTTTTTTTAGTATATTTATTTTTATAAGGTAATCTTAAGCCTAAAGAAATACATGGATGATGGACCAACTTTTACCACCTTTACTAGTATCTTACCGACTTTTTTTATTTGTTGAATGATAGTAAAATAAAATTACATTTTGATTAAACTATTCGCAACGAAAAACCATTTATCGGAAATAAAATACCGGAAAAATAATGTAAAAAATAAATATACATATGAAATTATTAACTATAGGTATGTACATTTTTATAGTTGATGAAACATTAAAGAAAATAAAATAAAAACAATTATATTTACAGGTTAGATTTTGTTTAAAAATTCATATTTTATTTTAAAAGTAAATTAAATTTGTTCTCCGTATTTCTAGAAAAAAAGGGCAAAAATCGTTTTCATTATTTTAATAGTACCATCTATATGTATTTAAAATACATTTGTATTTAGAAAACATCGCATCTAGTATTCTTGAAAACACTACATGCAAATACCTTGAAATCCGAACCCTAATAATAATTCACATTTACCTCGTACCTGGAGTTAACATTCACCCATAATAACTGTGTTTTTTAACTTTAATTTAACGGTCATATTTGTTTACCAAATATCAATATTTATAATAAACCAATAATATTCAGATATTATGTGCATTTTGTGTTTAATATGGCACATTATATTCTATTATAGTAAAAATAATTGATTCCAATTTTCGTAAAACACGAATCATTTTTAATTCTATTTATTCAACAATAATATACTATTACTGGTATTGCTTCCAAATGAATTTAACACCACACACTTATATAGTATCTAATATACTTTTATAATAATGATAACCACAATATTAATTTGGATATCATTCTAAAATCAAAAACAAAAAAGTATCGTTAAATATCGTAACATGTTCATAAAGTATAATATAATTATAATATATATATTGTTTATAAATGTAAAATGGCAATATTTCATATAATAACATTTTAATATACTTTATGTTTTAAATCAGTGGCGTCATTTGGGGGTGGCAGGATGGGCATTTGCCCCCCCCCTTGTTGACAGCAGGCCGGTGTCCGGCCGAATAGGGGCCGGTCGCCGGTGTCCGGCTATTTATGCCGACATGATTCGTGCTAAAAGTACCTAAATAATTATAGCATATGCCGAATAGTAATAACTAATACCACGGCGTACGGTGAATGTACTTGTAAAATAAATAATAATATTAAAATTGATCTATAGATGCTACCAATAGTATGGTTAAAACTTACAATAGGAACCTATTTATGGTCCATATTACTAGTTATTTTACTTATTGATTTCCAC
>JAIPRL010013302.1:0-10740 GCA_025469235.1 Pemphigus obesinymphae
TGATTTATCATTGCTTTCAAATGCAATACATCCACCTAGAGTATCCTGCCCAGTAGCGAAGTGCATCCACCCATACTGACACCCGACGAGCGAAGTGCTTCCACCCCCTACTGACCGGCTTTTTTTCTTTATGCGTTTATGAAAAATTTGAGAAATGACCTCTTCAAAGTATTAGCCTGATCAGATTCTCTACCGGAAAATTGAATAAACACCTAATGACTGGATCAAGTATTCTGGTTAGAAAGAGGGGAGGAAAAAAAATGTTATTTTAAAACAACTAACTTCCTTATTCCTATCAGAATCTAAAATAAAAATACACCAATAATGTAATACGGTTCACTAAATATATTTCATTTCAAAGACGATTACTTAAATTATTATTTACCTATTTGATATAAGAAATTCTGTAACTACTATAAAAAAAAAAAAAAATCAGTGACAATAAACTGTAATTTATATTACTTTTAAAATACAAATATTTAATCGTATGTAAATATATTATTTACTTAATTTTAAAATGTTTTATTATTGTTGAGTATTTTCCATGTAGGTACTACTTATTTTATTCATGTTTATAAACCTTTCAATTGGACGGATGCAAATATAATTTATGTTTATTTATAAATCATTCTAAAAGTCAATCTTAGTATACAAAGTTAGTGCAAACATATTTTAAATTATGTTTTTATCGTATATTTTTATTTACACGTTATATTCATAAAATATTTTACATATCGCAAAGTTTAATATATATAATACTGGAGAGAAGAGAAGAGTTTTTTTTCATTATTATTTTATTTAAATTTATATATTATATATTATAATTTATTCGTTTCATTATAGGACACGAAATTAATTTTTTATTATTAAATATTATATTATATATTTATATGATGATATAATCTCAAAAACAAATCAATGGCGTTATGAGAAAGTCTATTTCCGATTTAAAATATCCAAGTAAATATCTCTCAAAGGTGTAATAGATTTTTTTATTGATGTGCGTGTGTGTGTGTGTGTGTGTGTGTGTGTGTAATAGAAAACATAAGATTTAAGATGTATTTGTTTCACAGGCGCGAATATTAGTCAATCGCAAGCGAGACGATTGGTCCGAAAAGACTGTAGGTAATAAAAAGTGAGCCGGTCTTGACATAGTCGTTTGCAGAAAAACATCGTTTTTTTCTTTCCTTTGAACCCGATTCAACGTTGTTTTACTCAGAATAAAAAATAAAACGTATACCGGGTGCTATTCTTTTTACACGAAATACTCATATAAAATATTAGGTATATTATGTTCTAAGATTTTTGTAAATTTAAAATTATACGTACGTTTTCATTTTTACAAATAAATTATCATGTTAAATTAGGTAATGAATTTTAAAACATTTTTAGGTTTTTTTTAACACTCTATTTTAACTTTATACTCATATAAAATGGTGTTTTTTTCTGAAAATGTTGATTATTACGCATTGCACTAACAGTATATTATAAGCATTTTAAATTTAGATAATCTGATATTATATTATAACCAGTAACGTAATTTTCTCTGTGCATAATTTTTTTTCAATATTGGTGTTTTATAATAAGCTTATTTTACTACATTTTTTATAAAAACTTATAATTTTTTTATACATGAAATTGAATGTGAAAATTGAAAATGAACAAAAAAAAAAAAAAAAAAAAAACGAAAATAAATATTCGCCGATAAAAGTATGGGCGAGCACGATAAAAAAAATCATACCTACCGTATAATATACGGGCGGTGGTGGCGAAATACGTTTCAGAGTTCCTATCTGCTCCACTACAGTACCTATACTAGAAAATCGAAATGTCGCGGTATAAACAATAATAATTAACGTATGGTTCTCAAAACGTATAGGTACTCAACGGAACGTCGGAGAAAACGGATTTATTTTTGTAAATTCGATATAATATACAATATGTCAACAGCAGCTGTCCAAATTGATTATGGTTTTTTTTTTTATCGTCCCAAATATTGTATATAAACACAAAATATGTTGACCGATAACGCGCAATGATATTGATTGTACCGCTATACAGTGGTTAAATTGAGGGGGGACGGAGGGGGACGGCGTTCCCTTTCTTTGCTTAGCTTAAGTTTGGCGCCCCCTTTAGTATATAGTCCCCTTTATATTTCTAAATGTTTAATTAAAAGTTGAGACTGAATTTGTTCTTTATTTGTACATAATATTCAAATATTAAATAAAAAAAGTTTAAAAAATGGTATTTAGTTATAAATTGTATAATATGCCAGATCTACATATATTATAGATGCGTATTTTAAAGTTATAACCACAGAGTATGTACAATATACATAATAAAAGATATATATATATATATATATACATATATACGTCCGTAATAAATTTTTACAAATTAGGGCAATAATAACATGGATTAAAAGTTAAATTTATATAAATATTTTAAAAATATTACGGTAACTGGTTCAGGGGACGTATTTTTTTCGCATTAGCTATAGTCCCCCCTGCAAATATGTTCCACTTTAACCACTGCCGCTATATGCGAATATTATATGCGACGGTGTTCCGTGGCGTTCAAAGGATCACACCCGGTACACGCGTCGAAAACTTAAATTGTATATACGTCGAGAGAACCAAAGAGGATATATTATTATGAACGAAAGGGGGGAGAGGGGGAAAAAAAGTGCCATTTACGTAGAGCAATTTGGAAAATGGATAAACCGAACCGGCGGCGCCGCTCGTTAACCGCGAATTTTACATAAATACACGTCCGCGCGGTCCCGCCGAGTCATCAATTTCTTTGCGGCTATTTATTATTACGATGTGGTATGTATATTATATTATGCACCCGTTTGCCCGTTTTCTGTACAATGTATATATACTGTAATATACACGTATAATATTTTACAACACAATATGTATATAATAATATGTACGAAAACATTATATACACACGTTGTGTCTCGTTTCGGTGAACGATAAATGCACGTGGCGTAAATCATAACGCAACGCCTATACACACACGCCCGGGAGGAAACGCCACCGGGAACGAAAACGCGTTTTCGGTTTCCCATCCTCCCAGACCGGAGGTGTCTCAGTGCTGCCCAAAATTCCTATAGGTGCGCCTACACACGACGTACAGTTTTTCCGTTTTTTTTTTTTATTGCCCTTAACTTTTGCATAGCATACAGCAGAAGTTGCAATTGAAAAAAGATCGTCTGTAGTTAATGCCATGACAGTTAGATAGTCAGATAGAAGTTATATAGATACGAATAAAATAAAACAAACTAGGTACATGAACAATGTTTAGTCAAAATACGCTAATAAGCCTAATACATTAAATTGATAACAATGGCAAACTTAAATATTAGTGATAAAAAAATAAACATGTCGTCATATCACGTTCATCGTTCAGTCCAAGTTTGAACGGAAAACTGAACGTGTGTAGGCACCTTTTGAACAATCCGTGATCCGGATTGAAATATATACAATCCGGATTCTGAATTCAATCCGTTTCGTCCGGATTACGGATTATATCCGTCAGCCCGCATTGTGGGAATAATCCATCTATCCGGATTGTATATTTAATCGGGATTTCGGATCTAATTCCGTCATAGTATATATATATATATATATATACGGTGTAAATAGCTCGCCGTAATATAAAACGAGCCGCTATCAAGAATAATGGCCCGATAGATAGCGACAACAATATGAATAGAAGCAAATAATATTTCATATTGTTATATTTTGACGGTCGGCTGATTAATCGCAAAGCTTTTTTTTTTAATTTTGGAACAGAAATAAACTCGTTTTCATAATTATTGCGCATGACGACCGAATACCGAGCATCTACGGCCGCTACTAGCGATTTCAACGATATCCGATCAAACTAACAACGCACAACAACAGGGTTTTACAACCGCGGTATCCGATTTCCTATATTGCATCTAAACTATATTATATAATCAATGGTAATAGCTGTTAGGCATTACCTATTCAATGATAAGAAAACTCAAAATCCGGATTCAAAGTGTAATCCGTTAATCCGGATTCGACGTATAATCCGTTAATCCGGATTAAACGGATTATGGCATATTTATCGATCCGGAATAGGTGCTCAGCACTAATATAGATTAGGACTTAGGAGGACCACGCGTCCCGTTTACAACAGGATTGTCCCGTTTTTAGCATTGCGTCCCGTTGTCCCCACAAATTTTAAACGGGACTCTCACTATCCCGTTTATGAAGGGAGGACCCAGTTTTGCCCCGTCCTTTTATAATTTGTAGAAAAAATGGCCCTGTTTTTGCCGTTTTTCTAATCGATTCCATTGTTTTACTAAAGAAACATTTTCAATACACTTTTTTTCTTTTTGCTTATATCTAGGAAGAATATTTTTTCATGTTCTTTTTTTGTCCCGTTTTAAAATTTTTTAAACAAAAAATTTTTTTTTTTTGGTCACCCCAGTATAGAATATTAGAAAAATATTGTGAATTAAAGCGACAAATCGCAGCAAAAGCCTCGGAGTAGACCGAACAAACCGTTACGGAGTGTTTGGTAACCGTAAATATTATTTCGTTTTGTTTCGACCGTCAAACACGCGTCCACCTTATCTGCCGCGGTCCCGTTTAACAGAATTACTCTCCTCCGGGCACACGCACAAAAGGTAACAAACGGCGACTGCACTGCAACTACACTATATAGCTCGTGTTTTCATTTTTTTTTTTTTTTCATCTTCGACACACAATGTACGCCGCGACTAAGGTGTCCCGTTGCAGTCGTACGGGGGGACGGCCCGGAAGTCCTTAAAATAGATAAAGGAGAATTTACTACCGTCGTATAGCATAACACACCGTAAATCAGACGACGATCTTTTATATCGCGAAAAAGGAAATAAGAAAAAGATAGTTTTTTTTTTTTTTTTTTACAAAAATAAAAGAATATTAAGGTAAAAATGTAACAATATTGTAGGAATTTTGTTTGGATTCTCGTTTGAATAAAAGACAAAATTAAATATAAATACGGAACAGACGAGCGTATACGTACTTGTACATTTTTTAAATTGCGCATTAAATCCCACGACGTTATCAAGTCGAATACGTCACGCTGGATGTTTGATGCTCGCTAATGTTATTAACACGGTTTTTGTACGAAAATTTCACTATAAACTTTTTACTAAAAGTACTACAACTAGCCTCTAATTATAATTGGGGTTGAACCCGCGTGTGTATACGTGTATATTATAAATGTCAGGTAAAAATTTCCGTGTTTATGACACGAACAAACAGCATAAACAATAACTTTCCACCATCAATATATACTTAAACTGTAAACATAACTAAAATTAACCTCTCGGTAAATTTATCATGTTTACAAATTATTATTTTATTTCATAGAAATTTCTTTACATTTCATAAAATACCCATTTACTGTAATTAATATAATTTATTTAAAGCAAATCATTTAATATACATATAAATATATATATCGCCAATAAATTAATATTATATTATGCATTATTTACTGTCCTTATAAAAGTGACCCTAAAACAAACTAATAAATAATTCTAAGTTTTTTTTTTTCTCAAAAATTCGATAAAACACATGACTATATCTAATATATAACAAAATGAAAGCCCCTGAAATAGAGTTAGACATGTCGCATTTAAGGTCTATGGATTTATATTGAACCCAACATTGGTTAACAAAATTAAATTAATGGATAAAATATATATTTCAGTATTGAACATAAAAGTTGTTTATTAAAACTTTTATAAAATCTTTCAAATTAGTTTCAATATCCTAACATATTTCAGAAAATAAGTTTGTATATTTCCATTAAAATATGTAATATAAAACAGTTAGGTACTAATAAATATTTCTTAAATAAATACCCGAGCGTTTTTTTTTATTAGTTATTATTAATTGTTAATCATTAATTTTCAATCATGAATACATTTGTAAAGAAAGGGCAAGATAATTAATATTATGTTCCTATAACACATTAAATCAATTAATTATAGATAAAAGTATATTGAGTACAAAGTTATTACCTACTACATACTGTATAGATTGAATTGGACTTGAGTAAGTCAAAATTGTAAATATGACATTTACTATGAAAATACCAATTTAAATTCTTGAAAATGTGAAATATTGGATATTTTTTTTTCAAAATACTATTATAATATTACACATTTATTTCTTTTAACAAACAACAATATCTCTAGTTTTCTAATAAATATTTTTCGTCAGTGTAAATTTAACTTATTTTAGATATAATTATCATTTGAGCCTAAAATTTTAACTTGAAATTAACTTATCAATTACAAAACAAACACCTGTATAACTTATTAAGTCACATAACTTATTAATGCTAAACAACAAATTAACTGGATTAATGTTAACCCGATTCTCAAGTTAATTCTAAATTGTTAACGCATTAATGATCAGCTGGAAGACTCGATATTTTATATTATATTATATGATGACAACAAGATATTGTCAAACTGTTTCCTATTATCCCGAAGGATTAAAGATTTTATTTAGTCTTAGAGTAAACTCTTGAAGTTTACCTTAGAAACCCCACGTAGTTTATTAGTTTGACTGCAAGAAAAGCCTATAAGTAATGCATTATATGTCACTAATCTTTCTTGCACATAAAACCAAAATCATGATATTTTGACATCGTCTGATTCGTTAAATTCTAGATAAAATACTAGTCGCTGCCGGTTTAAAGTAAAACAATTAAATAGTGGAACCCCTTCATCTCCCACCTTCCATCTTTCCTTTTGGTCTAATTTCCTTATTACTATTTAATTTTTTTTACTTAAACCCGGACGGGTATCGCAGCCAATTTACATTATTATTAAACCAACACCGTATACATATACGGTCTACCACTGATGTACACGAAATTAATGTCACAATGCGAGATAGATTGAACATAGATGACAAACGTTAGTGTTATTATCGATGTTATTATCAAAGTTTAAAATTATAATATAAAGCCCATTCCACCCTTACCTAATCAATAACCCGCAAGCTGAGAAGGACTCCTTGTATAATCATATTAATTTCCCATTCACGAGTCCCACCAAGAAGTCTGTAATTTAAAAAAAGGGGAAGCTTGAGACAATCATATATTAATATCCCATATATAAATTTAGACAAGTCTAGACGTCTTGACAAAAGAAACTCAAAATACTTGTAATACCATTAGTTTGTAGTACGTACCATATGTCAAAACGTCCTGTTTTGTACCTAATACCTAGCAGGAACTTCTAGAATGGATAAATATTTTAACCATTTCGTTTTCAATTAATGTCTCTCCTGCAGTATATACATATATTTTCACAAGACCCTAGACAGATAAAAATTTTGAAGGGTGGGAGGGTTATATAATCAATTTCTTTTTTATTCGTATAAAAAAAATAATAATGTATATTTTAGTACGACTTTGAATGGAGGATAGAATAATTTTGAGGCATAGGCATAGGTGTTATAAGGGGACCTCTTCTAGTTGGATTTTTAGACTCATCAGAATTTTAGTATAAAGCAAGAGGTCATTCAAATTTAAATTGTACATAAAATCAACAAATTGCACTGGAAAAAAGTCAATATGAGAAAAAAAAATTACTATATAGGTAGTTATCAACATAAGATAGCAATGTGGGTATAGCATACCACGTTATAGTCAAAAGAACAGTAGATTCAATCCTTGGTTCTGAAAAATAAATTTGTTGCAGGCTTTCCACCGTAGAAGCACTTCTGATATCATGTAATCCCTTTTTGTCCCCTCGTCCGTGGGACTGACATTATATAATTGTAATTGGTTCCATTTAATTTGTGGCGGTTTCCAAATAGGATTCCTTGAGAAGTACGAAGATTCAATATCCAAGAGGGCTCTATTTTAATACTATCACGATTTCCTAATTTCCAGAAAATTAATCCTGTATACTTTTCCTGAGGAGTCCTAGTGCTATTAGGGCGAAGACTATTATTATAAAATTACTAGATATGCAATACAAAAACGTCAATAATTACTTAATTAATTATTTTTTTAATTTTTCCCAATATATATAGCTCATCTTTACACCAATCATTTACGTTGAAAAAAAAAAAATCATGCAAATCGGTTTGGTAAAATTTCATATATAACTGTACAAAAATCGCCTCACGTTCTAATAATAATATAGATTTTGTTTAAACAGCTCTAATAAATATTACCTATGCTCTTTATCAACTCAGAATATAAACTATTGTGAATTTGATTTCAATAAATGTATTCATCTGAAATTCATAAAAAAAGATTCGAATAACTATGCCATCACAGTTTATGAATGAATTTGACTTGCTCTCCACAATAAATATTTCTACGGACGTGCTTGGAATATATAAATACTATCAAATTTAAATACACTCTTTATACTTTTTATCACTTTATTAAATAAATATAGATTGTTAAATATTTATATAGGTATACAGGTATTTGTGTAAAACGGGTGTTTTTTATTATTCAATACATAAAATAAACCTGTAAATTTTAAATAGTAATGAAATGATCGGTATTTTCCTCTACAGGACGCAACTATAATTTTGGATAATATAATATGTAAAATATTGCCTGACTATAAAACGACTTTAGTCGGTCAAAATGATTGTAAAAATATGATTGAACTTTATTTATTAATAAAAAATGTTCCGCAAAAATGTTTGATTTATATTAAAATATGAAACACATTATAAATATGAAACTAACTTGCAAAAAAAAGTAAATCGAGTTCTCTAAAACATATTACTATACGCTATATTATTTCATAAAAACTAAAGATATCTACAGAATGTAACGTGGAGGTGCTTCACAATGAACTTTGAAAAATTATTATCGCTTTGCAGTGTCCCCAATGTGTGACAGTCATAAACTCCAGTCCCTGAAAGAGCAATTACGTTAGATGCAATAATAATATAAGCTAAGCGTTAAAAAAAAGGTAGCAAGTAGAAAGTAAATTTAGCACGTAGTTTAGATCATAAAAATGAAATTTCGTACACTATTTCCAAACTAGTATATTAAAAATGTTATTAGGTATAATTAAATTACAATAATATACATACCATTATAATTATTTATTTTTTAAGGTGTTGATATCCATAGCATTATGACTTAACAATTGAAATTCATACAAATATCCGACAAAATAAAACAAGTACAACAAATATAAATACATTATTATTGTATTTATGTATTTATATTTATTTATTAGTGTTATATATGAATACCCATGTAACGTGAAAAAGGGAGATTTGTAGGCAACGGAGAAACTCAATTTTTAAATATATTTTAAAAATAATAAAAGGACAGTTGAATAGATGAATTAATTTACATGAATATTTCACGAAAACAACGTTTGGTGTAAATAGGCGGATTTTTTATATCTAATTCGAAAACATGGTGCGGGAATAGAGATCATACGGGTTTGTGTAAATGTAAAAGTTTGAGCAAATTTATTCACATACTAGTTAAAGATTTTAGAACAAAAGGGGTTTGGGGATTTAGGGAATGAGTTTCCTATACTTAAAACCAGGTCGTATAGGTAAGGGATAAGTTAATCCACTGAATATTCTAAATAGGAAAAAAAAACTTTATATAAAATGTGGTTTTATCCAAATAAGAAATCTGAGAATGTAAATTTTTAGTAGAAAAAGCAAGAGGGGTCCACAATTTCATTATCTGACAGGTCTGAATGATCAGGAATCCAAAAGAAAACAACACTTAAACTAGAAGTAATTAATGATTATAGAGGATATCACTAATTTTTAGAATATGATAAAATGGAAATTTGAGTTAGAAATATATTCTAGACAAGATAAAGAGTTAGTAACAATTAAAAGGATTTTATTTAAATTAAGAAGGAAAATATACGAGTGAATGCTTCGACGATTGCTTGAAATGAAATTGACATAAACTGAAAGAAATACTCAATACTATTAAACTTTAAAAATAAAGTAAAGTAAATAATAAAGTTGATAATTAAAATTAAATTATTTTATTTTCTACTCGATATGATATGGCATTATTGTTTTAACCTAACGAAAATTTAAAAAATTAAAAAAAAAAAAAATTGTTGATTGATCTATAATAAAATAATTGTGGTTTTTCTATAAATTTCAAATATTAAATTTATGACTAAATGATTGTTATGATATGAAACCAAATTAATAATATCCAGTAATTTTGATATTATCATAATTAAATAAGGACAAAGATCATCTTATTATTGTATAATTATATAATATATAATAATACATCTAACTCTATTACATGACCTGTGTTAATATTATTATTTGACTAATCAAATAATTATCTATGCCTACACTGAAAAATATTCTTAGTATTATTAATAAAATTTCTGATTAAATCAACAAAATTGTTTTCACTGCAAATGCATAGCACTACAGATATTAATCATTTTTATTTAATTAACAATTGTCTGTTTGTGTGTTTTGTAAAGCTATAATACCATACAAAGTAAATGATTTAAAAATAATAATTTTCATTTATGTATAAATAACTGTTGGGAAAATAAAATATTTATTGTTTTAACAAATTATATATAAAAAAGCCGGTCAGTAGGTTGTGGAAGCACTTCGCTCGTCGGGTGTCAGTATTGGTGGATGCACTTCGCTACTGGGTAGGGTACTTTTGGTGGATGTATTGAATTTGAAAGCAATGATAAAT
>JAIPRL010013303.1:0-10735 GCA_025469235.1 Pemphigus obesinymphae
ATGATGAAACTGGCCAATGAGGACCCTTCATTCCTTAGTTCTTAGTGTTAATTTTTGTCTGTTTAATCTTAATTATTTGTAATTTTTCTTTTTGATTTTCATGTTTACTATACAATGTAATTGGGCTCGCCCCGTATTTAATATTAATAATAATAATAATAATTTTTATTAGTAGGATGAATTGGAGGTTTCTGGACTTTCTGAGTCCACATATACAAGCTAAAATTATGGCGTACCCTGATTTTTATTCCTTTTTTTTACCACCATAAATGTACCTATTACTTATATATCCCATCATATATTCTTATCATGTATTTTAATCATATTCGAGTTTTCACATTACATTATCACGTACTGCTACGATTTCAACCATCAGAAATATCATAGATCCATATACTACATCATACTACCGCTAGTATAATGTTCATAGTATGAACAAACTCGACACCCACCATTAATACAACGATCCTCGTTTGTACTAATTTTAATTTTAACATTAATGACATTTCAGATGGGATGAACATTTTATGAAAGCTTTTGAATTTTGATTTTTTTTTATATATATTGTTTGTTTTTGCTACGTTCGTTATAGTTTGTACCATTTTTTCTATCATTACCGTAATTCAAAAGTTATTAAATTCTAAAAGAGGGAATATCATTAAATGGGTCACCTACATTAAAATTTTGTTTTTTTTTTCTTCAGCGCATTTACTTATGCTTTTTTAGCGCTGTATTATACCATTTTCATTATTATTATATAATATTATATCATCGTTAGTGATGGCTTTATTTACAAAGTTAAACATTTTTTAAAACAAGATTGGGCATAATTAATTGATATAATATTAACAAATAAGAAAGTGGTATGAACATTTATAAATTATGAAAAACATTAAGTGTAAAAATAATTTTCTTTTAAATATTTTATAATAATGATTTATATTTCCCGAGATATGTACACATAATATAGTCTGTCTCGTGAAAGTCACCAGTATACATACATTATACATTTTTTTTTACAAAGAATTATAAATTAATAATAAAAATTATACTGACATGTATTTAAACATTTTAAAATAATATAAGATATTAATATTTCTTTTTTTTTTAAATTGTCTATAAAATTCCATTAAAACTATGGGAAACTTCATTATAAGGAGTTAAATATAATAATTTTTTTTTATCAAATTTTCGAAAATTCGAAATTAATAATCAAAAAAACTTTTAAAAATATTTTTATTGTAATTTAAGAAAATGAAATTTTTAATTATGGTTGACGTGGTGTTTCATTTTATTTGAATTTGATTAAAAATATAATATGTCTTTAATGTGTGATTAAAAAATCAAAAAATTTCAAATTTATAAAATGAAAATAAAAATATTTGACTAGAAATACTCTACTCTCAGGAATAGTAAATATTCTGATCAGTAATAAATGTTCAATTAATAGTCTATAATCTATATAATGATACTCGGTGAATAACAGTATAATATACATTAAACCCCACAAATCCTAAAAAAATTTGAAAATAAAATTCCAAAACAATTTTAAAATGCAAATTGTAAAAATGATGCAAATTAACAATAGCGTATTATATTTGATTTAGTAAAAATCGTTTTAAAATATCAATATTTAAGGTTATCTTTAGGATTCCTCCACCTAAATTCTATAACTAAGGAATGGGGTCAGTTCTAACAATGGAAAAAACGGCACCAAACCGTACTAACGTAACACAAATAAATACGATGAAATAGCTCAAAAATGTCCTAAATAAAATCTGTTATATAGTTTCCCCCTACCCATTTTAATGAAAATAACTTTGAAATGGCTAAAATACAAACGATGGGATAAAAAGCAGAAACGTGCAAAAACGAATGACAATAATTTTGTATCAAACTTTCAAGGAGTATTCCGGGAATATAGAACTCATAATCAAGGTAAATAATATGAATTAATATTTTGTTAAGTTTGAATACAGTAACCTATACTATTTTCAGCTATTGATTTGAAAATATTATGTAACGAAATTGTAATATACAACTAAAATAAACAATGTGTCCGTGGGCCCTGAATTGGGTCCTGATTCAAACTTATTAATTTGGACCGATTATTCCTCTTGTAGAAATAATATTTATAATGTTATTATAGATAATTTTATCATCACTTATTATTAAACTCATTTAGATCTATTGGATAAAAACCCCGAACACGTGTATTTCTTTTTACATAATATAAATTATAAACTATTTATAAAAATTTGAATTTTTTAATAAAAAAAAAACAGGGAATTTATATTATAGACTATAGGCATATTGAAAAAAATCAATATATGAATATTATGGTCAATGTTGAACTTATTTTTCTCGGTCAACATTTTAAATTATGATAAATCGTTCTCTAGTATTTATAATATGTTTGTATTAAATTTCTATTTAAATATTGTAAATTTTAGGCATATCCCATTTTGTAATATAAAAATAAAATCATAACATAAACCCTTGTGATTCAATATAAATATCAAAAAAATCCATTTATCGTTTCAGATCCACCACTATATTGGCAAGGGTACATACATTTTAATGGAAGTGTTTGAATTTAAGATTACAAATATACTCCAGGAGATATAAAAACAGATTATTTTTACAAATATCCCCACGCTCAAGATGGTTTTTATTTTTAATTCTAAGATAATATGATCAAGCTTATTCTTCGATTATTTCTACCATTGTTACTTAGGGTTATTATTAGACACTGAAAAACCAATTAATTTATTAATTTATAAACCTTAATTATTGAATAAGGATAATTAAACATATGATATTTATTTGTAATTTAAAATAAAAATTAATAATTATTATAAAATATAACATTATTTATAAATATAATGAAAATTAATATGTATTGTAGAATACAATAATTTAAATATAAAATTATTATAAATAACAACTATATTTAACTTTAGGACATCACAATTTTAATAATATATAATATTGTTTACTATTAATGTATAAATAAAATTGAAAGATATTATTAAAAATACCCTATGATGCATTACGGTTGAAACATCTTGTTACTCTTAAACTTAAATTCTCTCAGCACATATTTTGTTTTATAGATATATTATATTTCATATTATTCATAGTAATTTGTTTTGCATTATACAAAATATTGAAAATTTGAAACATTTTATTTTAATTGCGACGTCACGACTTTCGATGTAAATCGAGCAACGTATGACGGACCCGTTTAGGTACGCAGAGGTTCGCCAACTTATGATCGAGGTCCATAAGGTAGGCCGTAGACTATAGAATTTGATATAACAGTATGGGATATATATCATCATCAGAATATATAAATATAGCTCAGAAGGAGGGTGAAATGATTAAAAAAAGTTGAATACAAATATATATTATATTATTATATATATAATTATAATTATTTATATATATATATATATATATAATAATTTTAGGGAATATATTTTGTATAATTTATTTTTTTTATTTTCATTATATCTTTAAGTTAGGCATGGAGAAAGCCACCGGGCATAAGACTCCATCATAATAAAGAAAATCTTTTACACAAAATAGAGTTCCAAGGATCGACAGTTTTTACATCATCCCGTGACAAACATAATGTACGTATCATACAATATTATATAATCAAAATAATATGAAAAAAGAAGTGCACTTTGCTCGTTGGTTGTCCGAAGGGGTGGATACACTTCGCTACTGGGCAATATATGCTTGGTGGATGTATTGCATTTGAAAGAAATGATAAATCATTGCATTCAATAAAACGATTCTTAGGATATTTTCGGTGTAGTATTTATAACGCTTAATATTAGGTATATACTCAGTACTTACCTATATTTAACATTACATCAAAGATCAAATGTAGTAATAAATATGATATTACGAAGTTACGAAGAAATGAAAAATCTGAATTTAGCGAATTCGTATTTTTGCCGTTTTTTCGTCATTTTTTGGAAGTTTTTCTTTATGCATTAAAAACTGATGAGAAAATCGAAAAATGACCTGATTAAAGTATCAATTAGATGAAATTTTCTTCCAGGAAACCATGTAAGCTTGTTAGGATCTGAGTACTCCTTCTGATAGTAAATTTGATAACAGAGAAAAAAAAATAAAAACATAAACATCATTATTAAACCACTATCTCCTTCGCTACGCTCAAAATCTAAAATACATTTTTATGTCAGTTTTTTTATTTAGTTAAATTAATGCACGACTCACGTTATATTAAATTTTTCCAGGTCTTAAAATCTCATTTTATTAACTATTTGGACTTAAATACCTCAAAATTGATAATTTTGTCGAAAAAATTAAAATGACTATAAAAAAAAATTGTGACTACGGATTTTTGAGATCTTTTAAATGTAGTTGGAGTAACGTATATTTAATGCTGTATACAATTTTTAGGCCTTTTAACCCAAAATTACTCCTTTTAGAACTTAGAAACCTCGTAATCTAAAATGTCAATAAATATCCCAAAATTCCAAAAAAAATTTAAAAAGCTTAATCAATGTAAATATTTTACTAAATTCAATATTCAATGTAAAGTTCAAGATTTTAAAGTTATTATTTTTGAAATTACGAAGAAATGAAAAATCTTTATTTGACGAAATCGTATTTTTGCTACGCTCAGAATCTAAAATATGACTGGCGTTATGTGTAACCGTGATCGATCCAGTTGTTTTCTCTTACACATTTATTAATATATAAATTTTTTTTTTATATATTGACATACATATAGAGAAAAAGAACACGGATATAAGTACATACATTTTAATGAGAGTGTTTGAATTTAAGATTACAGATTTAATCCAGGAGATATAAAAACAGATTATTTTTACAAATATCCCCACCCTAAAGATCGTCTTAATTTTTAATTCTAAGAGATATATCACTCATGGAAAGGTAGGTACTCACATTTTTTGTAAATTTAATAATAAAAATATGATTTCTTTAAATTTGTTGATATTAATTATATAAATAATAATAATAATTACAAAATACAATTTTAACACTATTATTCTAAATTATTTTTTACTAATTCCAAACGACAATTTATTGGGTTACAATATGTTGATGAGCAAAAATATAAAACTGTATAACAGTTATTAAATATACCTTATACAGTAATATTGTAATAGATATTTTAAGATTATATAATTAATATGTACAACTAACCTTATAAAAATTATAATTAAATATATATTTAAAGTCGTCGGATTTTTGTATATTTCGAAAATTGTAATTATAGAAAATGTATGTGTAGTCATATTTCCGATACATTTTTGAATAACCTGCCTGCTTTGACAATCTATTGAACAGAAACACTTTGGTAGAGAAGAACTATCTACTAAAAAGTGAACGCTAGTTTCAGCCGCAGACGAAATATTTTTTAATTAGTTAATTAACAAAATTATTTTTCAAAAATTTGGTCAAAATTTTAAATTATAATAAATCATTCTCTAGTATTTATAATATGTTTGTATTAGATTCCTATATACCGACTGTACATTTTGGGCATATCCCATTTTGTTATATAAAAAAAATCATAACATAAACCCTTGTGATTCGATCCGAATATCAAAAAAATAAATAAAATTACCGCTGCTATTGTCTGTTTTTAAGTGAAATAGAAAATTGATTTCATCATGAAGTATTATTCTATTTAATATATTTAGTTAGCAATTTTTTCGGTTACGTTATGTATTATTCTGAAAGTTTCAATAAAATTGACTAGGAACTTATAGTAGATTATTCCTAAAACATTTTTTAATTAACTAGAATTATCTCAAAATGTTTTTTGCGAGTTTATTTAAACACTTTATATTTTTTTTTATTATTATTTTGTAATATCACTTATCTGAATGTGCCCATACTCTGTAAGCGTACTCATGCGATCATATCGAATGGATCTATTTAATTTTTAAAATTTTAAAGGTTATTAAAAGGGGTTTTCTAGTTGTATCTTCCATAATCTGATAAGACAGTAAATCAGCAATATTATTACTTATTATGTTCTAACTATTACTTGATAAGTTTAAAAATTCCTTTTGAATAAGATTACTTGTAAGAACAACACATTTTGAATATAACACCTTGTAAGTGAAACATATCATAAATGAAATTAATTTTTAGTGCAATTTGTATATCTCAGATTAAATATTTTATCGGTATCCATAATATTCAGTGGCTGAAAATTTTTGAAAAATAATACCGCAAATTAACTAATTAAAAAATATTTCGCCTGCGGCTGAAACTAGCGTCCACTTTCTACTAGATAGTCCTTCTCTACCAAAGTGTTTCTGTTCAATAGATTGACAAATTATTAAGGTAATTCAAAAATGTGTCGGAAATACGACTACACATATATTTTCTATAGTTACAATTTTGAAAATACACAAAAATCTGACGATTTTAAGTTTATATTTAATTTAATTTTTATAAGATTAGTTGTACATATTATTTATATACTCTTAAAATATCTACTACAGTATTACTGTATAAGGTATATTTAATAACTGTTATACAGTTTTATATTTTTACTCATCAACATATTGTAACCCTAGGAATTGTCGTTTGGCAATAGTAAATAAATAATTTAGAATAATAGTGTTAAAATTGTATTTTGTAATTATAATTATTTTATTTTATTTTTTTTTTATTAAAGTTTTCGTAAACATGTACATTATAGCTTAACACTTAACAAGTTTAATGGTACATAACTAAAAATTATACATAATTATAATTATAAATAGATAAATAGAAAATATAATAAACAATTTTTAATAAATTAGAATAATTTAAATACAGAACCCAGAACTATAAAAGAAAGAGATAATATTTACAATAAAAGTTGGAGAAAAGAAAATAAGGACAGTGAATGCGTTCTGTTCATATGAAGATAAAGTGCGTAATAATCTCATACTGTTCTTTGCGATAGAAGGACCACTAAATACAATGTGTTGAAAATTACAAACCGCAATTTCGTCGTGGAGAGAACAATAAGGAGAAGAGTTTAAATTAAGATAGAAAGCGTGAGATGGCAATCGATTATGACTAAATCTAAGTCTGCAAAAAGAAATTGTATAAAATCTAGAAGTAATTATATTGGAAAACCATGGGAAACGAGGAATATCAGAACAAGAAGATTTAAACCAACTAGCCGTCGCAGTATGCGATGTCCACTGGGAACGCCAAGCATTTCTAATAATTTTATGAAAATGAGAAATCTAATCACGATACGGGATTTTATGAATCGATCGATATTGAAAGGTTGCGGCAACCTTAGCTAATGAATCAGCTTTCTCATTACCGGTAATACCCACGTGGCTTGGGACCCACATGAATTTCAATAAATGACCCGGAGCTTCGATATCTGCAATTAACGAACGGATAACAATAGAAAAGACTGACGATCCTGACTTGAAGGGATTTCCCATAATAGAGTATAAAAGGGATTGAGAATCCGTAACAATCAAGAAAAAGTTGGGAGAGAGGGAATGAATATAACGTAAGGCATGGATTACAGCAAATCCTTCTGCTGAGAAGGATGAAGAAAGATATAGGAGACGATCAGAAAAGCAAATATGAAGACTGGGAATATAAAAGGAAAAACCTGCTGAATTTGATGAGACCGAACCATCGGTATAAATAATGGAATAGTTAGGAAACTCAGAGAATACGTAAGAAACAAATAAGTTATTTATAAATTGTGGAGAGAGGGATCGAAGTTCGCTAAAAGAGTAGCCAAGGAATAAGGGGTTGATGAAAATGCTGAGATTTGAAATAAGAGAACAAAAAGGAGCGTCATACAGAAATAGACACTTTTGAGGACGATGGATGATAGAACTAAATGGGGACAACGAGGAAGCGACTGAGGCCAAAATTGGAAGAGTTTTCTTAACATATTGCCAAGAATTGAAAACATCAATAAAATAATTAAAAATCGAACATTGTGGAGTTGAAAGAGATTTGAGTAAAAATTTAACGGCTAACCAGCGGCATCTCACCTCTATAGGAGGGCAAACACATTCCACTTTCAGACAAATCCGAGACGTGAAACCCAATGCACCCACAATAGAGCGAAGACATGAGGCTAATATTGAGTTAAGTTTTCGACGATGGACACAAGAGGCAGAAGAAAATATAAAGGAACCGTAGTCTGATTTAGCACGGATAACCGATTTGAAAATTAACAAAAGGGAAGACGAATGAGATCCCCAACTGATACTGGTGATAAAGCTTAAAAATTTAGATCATTTGGAAATATGTGACGCAATATAGCGAAAATGGGGAACCCATCTAAGCTTAGGGTCTAACACAATGCCCAAATATCTAACGTTTTCACAAAGTTGAAGAGGATAACCATTTAATGAGACGGGAGGAATGTATTGATATTTTTTACGAGTAAAAACTGTAAACTTACTTTTTTCATGGGCAACCTCTAAGAATATATTCTGAAGAGCATCGGAAATAATGGTAAGAGCCGAATTTACTTCTGAAATTGAATCTTCTAATAATTTGTTCTTATAAAATACAACAATGTCATCAGCGTAAAAAAAACTAGAATGATTATTATTAGAAAGACTATTGCTGATGACGGAAATGTATATATTAAATAATATAGGACTGAGTCAGCTACATTGTGGAAGACTCCTGTATGTTGTACGAATATAATTTTTACCAGCTGGAGAGTTGAAATGTAAATGATGGAACGAAAAAAGAGAATGGATAAAGCTACAGAGTTTCAAAGGAATCCCTATAGCCAAAAGCCTTTTTATTAAGGAAGGAATAAATACAGCATCGTATGCTCCCTTAACATCAATAAAAACTGCACTGAGGAATTCTTTTTGACAAAACAATTGATAAATGAGGCCCACTAAAGATGCTAGACATTCCATGGTACCCAATCCCCTACGAAAACCAAAAAGATTATTTGAAAGTATCGAATTGGACTCAATGAAGAAATCAAGACGGTTTTTTAGGATATGTTCAACAATCTTACAAAAAATTGATGAAATGGCAATAGGGCGATAAGACCCACTCGAGGCCCCAGACTTCGGAATGAAAATTACACGAAATTCTTTCCAAAAGTCTGGGATAATGCCACTAGACCAGATTTTATTTAAATTGGAAAACAGCATATCAAGACCAACAGGTGGGATATTTTTTAACATAAGAGGAGAAACCACATCTAGACCAGGATCTGAGGATGTACGAGAAAAAATAGAATTTTTAAGTTCAGTTAGAGAGAAAGGCATAATGAGAAAATCGGCACCGCCATTTTCGGAATCGGAAATCGGACCAAAGTTAATCTTCTCGAACGCCGGAACGTACGGAGGAGATATTTTATCGCAAAAAGATGGAAACTAGTCTTTATTATAATGATGTCTGTTACGCTGTATATAATTTTTAAAGGATTTAGCTGTTGACCAAAAATCTGATATAGGGATGGAGGGATTAAAATTAGAACAAAATTTACGCTAAGACTCGTGTTTAGCCCTTTTAAGTATACGTTTAATAACCGTGCAAATTCTACGATACTCAATAATGTCTGAAGCTAAGTGAGAGACTCTGAACACCCTAAATACCAAGGATCTACTCTTGATGGCCACAGTACAGTCCGAGTTCCACCAAATGGGAGATTTAATAAAAGTTCTACGAACCTTTTTGTAGGGAATAGCTATTCTTTCAGATTTAAATAATAAATCGATAAACTCATTGTAAGTTGGGCCCAGAAGAAGAAAAAAGATAGGACGACTTAAGAGAATGATCTAACCAATCGTAAAACTTAGACTAGTTAGCCTTATTAAAATTAAAAATATTAGGACTAATTAGATTATCCGAAGACGTGACATTTTTATTTATAATTGGGCTAGAAGATTCGTATTCAATAATAATAGGAAAATGACCGCTACCATGACAATCGTCTAAGATACGCTAGGATAGAGACCAGAATAAAGAAGAGCTTGAGAAAGACAAATCAAAAACGGAATCATTGAATGGAGGTCTATTAACTCTTGTGGCAGATCCTGTGTTCATTATGAATAAATTAAAGGAAGCGAAAGTAGAATAAATTAAATTGCCTCTAAAGTCACATTTATTCGAGGCCCAAGTCGTATGATGAGCATTAAAATCCCCAGCTAAGATAGAGAGAGAGGAAACATCAAACTAAAAATATCGAAGATAGCCGCTTCAGACGGGTTAGAAAAAGGAGGGATGTATATAGACCAAACTTGTAATGGTTTATTAAAATTAGAGAATACTTCTATGCCTAAGAGATCAATGGAGTGAGCAGTTAAAATATCTTTAATATTATCAGATAAATTGATCCGCCTAGCTTGAATAGACTGATGTAAGGCAATGGAACACCGCCATAACCATCCAACCTAACAGACCTAAATAGATGAAAATTAGGAAAGGAAATACACATTTGAGGCGTAAGCCAAGTTTCAGATAAGATAGCTATATAACATTGGAGATCAGATAACAATGAAAACAAATTAGGAAGACTAGAATGAAATCTTCTAACGTTCCATTGAAGAACAGAAAAAGAGGGGATGATATTATTACATTTGACAAGGACATAAATTTCTAAAAAGTTTCATCATCCTCTACCATAGAGGATAATATATTAATGAGTGTGGACTCGATTAAAGAATTAAGAGATGCAGGAGAAGAAGTTAAATCTAATGAGTTGGAT
>JAIPRL010013304.1:0-10734 GCA_025469235.1 Pemphigus obesinymphae
TTTTATTTTTAATAATATATTGTTCTATAATTGTAAATATGTTTAGTCATCACTAAGATTTTTAAATATTTGTCTATTATTAAAAAAATATACATTTTTTAAGCAGCAGTAGATAGCAATAATATGAGAATGTTAAAGTGGTATAAGAGGTATTAGCGTGCCTTTGATACAGGATGCTGGAGATGAGGACTAGGGTAGTCGATCCCAAATAGTTGGTAGAGAAAAAGATAGATAGTTTTTTTATATTATCCAGTATAATATAATGATCCAATAATAATCAACAAATCTTATTTTTTCCTAATTATAGTCAAATGTTATATTTCTGCAATATATACAAATAAATGTTGAACAAATATTTTATTACAAATGGTTGGTGAATATATAATTTTTGATATTTAATAAATATTGATTTTCAACATTACACAAATATATATTTTTTTTTCAAATATTTATTAAATATTCAATAAATATATCCATGTTGTGTGGGATGAGACATCATAGAAGAACCGGGTTGATGCATCATATTGTGCTGTGGTGGTGGCGTTAAAGAAGGTGTAGGAGGTTTCATTGGGGGAGGTGGCTTCATTTGTTCAACCTTGTACGCAAATTGTAAATAAAATTGTTTGGCTTGAGTATTCCAATGAGCCCAAAATTTCATTTCAGACTTGTCCATTTCACGACTAGGTACTTTGAATGCAATTGTTTCATAAGGTTCAGCAACAAATAACAAATATTGCCATTTCCTATCAGGTGGTTCAATTCTTTGTTCATACGCTGACATGAAACGATGGCGTGGGCGCACATTATCAGTTATTTCTAAATATTAAATTTACAATATATCTATCTATTGCAATATTATAAATAAATACAATGAATAATTACCTATTTTTGGAATTTTAAAGTATTACTAAAAGGAATGCCAGTTTATGGAGACAATTGTGATGAGAGAGGAGATATAGTATTGAGATTTATAATCAACATTCCACGCTATATTCCTATGCTAAATAAAGAGTTTTGCGAAACATTGTCTGAAACCAATACGAATTTATAGATATGAATAAAAATAGTCAATATTGATTTTGTAATTCATTGTTTATGTATAGTAGGTATATTATACACCTGTATAAACGCATTTAATTCTGCAGGTAAGTAAGTATTATTAGGTAGGTACTATTCAAAATTTCAAAACGACCCATTAGTTATTCTATAATTATAACAAGTATATAGATTATAAATTTAACATAAATGTGAAATTATGTATAATTATAGAATAACTAATGGGTCGTTTTGAAATTTTGAATAGTACCTAATAATACTTACTTACCTGCAGAATTAAATGTGTTTATACAGGTGTATAATATACCTACTATACATAAACAATGAATTACAAAATCAATATTGACTATTTTTATTCATATCTATAAATTCGTATTGGTTTCAGACAATGTTTCGCAAAACTTTATTTAGCATAGGAATATAGCGTGGAATTTTGATTATAAATCTCAGTACTATATCTCCTCTCTTATCACAATTGTCTCCATAAACTGGCATTCCTTCATTTATTCATATCTATAAAATCGTATTGGCTTCAGATAATGTTTTGCAAAACTCTTTATTTAGTATAGGAATGTAGCGTGGAATTTTGATTATGAATCTCAGTACTATATTTCCTCTCTTATCACAATTGTTTCCGTAAACTGGCATTCCTTCACCTCGTATAATTTTTTGATACGTCGGCCTGTCAATATGTAATAAATAATAGTTAAAAACTAAAACATTAATTATTATTTATTATTATACAAGTAGGTATCTAGTTCTTGAAAGTTTATTTTTAGTTAAGATTATTAGGTAGGTAGGCATTGGTTTATTATCCAACTAATTATAATTTGTGTATGATTACAATATTATACAACTTCCAATTTATTACAATACCTATACTAAATTCGCGGAGAGTTTAAGAGTGCGCAGAAACCAATTTTCGTTTTACTTCACCGCAACATCATCTATCCGGCTACTAGCCACCTAAAATATCACGTGCTGGCCGCACTGATCAGTAGGTTATAGTATGTAATTTTGTCGCGGAGAGGGGATAGCCGCTTAAAGATAACGGAGCTATCCGAATTTTTGTCAGTCAGGTGCGCGAAACACTCCTATTCTCTCCTCGAACAGAGTATATCTACCTTAGGTACAGTACCTACGCATACCTATATCAAAATCAAACAACAGTTATTATAACATAAGTATTATAATGTAAAAGTTGTCATTATAGACATTATATTCAGTGTAGAGATAGGTAGGTACAGTATATACATAAGTAGGTACCTATAGATCCATAAATAAAATGGGATTCACACTAGAGCTCTCAGTATGTAGCGTATACCTATATGATAGCGTTAACCAATCAGAAATAAGATGAACGAAATATTGATAAGAAAACACGCTGATTAACATAAAATTAGTAAAAGTGGTAATAAAAGTGATTAAAAAAAATAAATATTGCACCTTTCCCTTAAAGTTGGTCGATAGAAAAGTGTTAATTTAATTTAAAACAACACAAATAAAACAAAAATTAATATTATTAACAAACATATTGCTAAATTAAAATAAAAACAATATTAAAATTCAAAAAAGTAAATAAAAGTTAATAAATAAAATTGTACCCTTTGTTTTCACTCATAAAAAAAAAAAATGGTTTTAAATATAAATAACTATAATGAGAGTGGTTTATCACTTATATCTGAATACACCTTATAAACATTATTGGTGTTAGTTTGAAGATTATGGTAAAATGAATGATTGATTGGTGATATAAATGGTGTCAGTTCCAGTAAGTGTTTTTTTTTTTTAAATATGTTATTTGATGTTATTTTCACTAATATATTTAATAAGTTTTGAATTTATTTTGGCTACATTTACACAATTAAATTGAAATTCTGAATTATTGGAGTATTTGTAGGTGTAGGTACCTAGTTAATTTTAAATGGTTGTTTATTTTTAAAATTAAGCCATAGCATTTTTAACCAATCATTCTTCGCATTGGTCTCATCAACTTTTTTGTTAGTAATTTGTTTTTCTAAGCTCTTAGTTGAATAAAAATCATTTACTGATTGTGGTTTAGGCCATTTTGGTATTTGATAAAAAAATTTAACTTATTTTACCAGAAGTAGTAATGTTTCGCTATCTATGAACAAAAATATTGTAGAAGGTTAAGCCGATTTGGCATCGATAAAACATTGACTGCTTAGTAACTTAAACCAATAAAACGGTTTTTGAAAATTTGTAGCTTAGGCCATCCCGGCGCTATGCGCCTCATGTATAAGTATGTATACGGTGGAAGTAAGTCATACACCGTATGGTAGGTAGTCTGTAGGTATTTCTTCTTCCCCGAGGAATGTACGAGAAAATTGGAAAAATGTATTGTATATGGTACCATCTACAGCCGATTTCCTAGCTATCAATATCATACTGACGCCAAAGACCCTCATCGGCTCCTGGTCAAAAATTTGTTAACAAAAATAAATAAATAAACATACAGTTCAGAATTGAATATACGAAAATATATATAAAAAAAAAAAAAATACGAACATACGCTCAAAATCTAAAATGAAAGAAAAAACATATAAATATTTTTGTTATTTATGTGTTAGGCCGTTATCTATGTATGTATATATATATATATATATATATATATATAAAGGTATATATAATTATAATAATTAATGCCAAAGAAATATTACTCGTGTATTTTTGTTTTACTGTTATTTATTGTATGTCGTACAATATATTTTATTATATCGTATAGATGGTATTCAAACTGTGCGTCGCTACTCGCTTGGCTCCAAGAGGCGTTGCGAGTACCTATACTTACCTATATTGGTCAAGGGAGTCGCAGCACGGAAGATAATGATAAAAAAAAAAAAAAAAATAGTATAACATGATAATAATTAGACGATGTAGATTATAATGTTACGATAATAAAAACGATAATTATTATCATGATTATGACGATATCGGTGACACGTGCCGCATTCATACGACCAGTTAAGGGGCGTTGATTGAATTGAGTAACACACGATATATTCTTACCTATAAAATAAAAGTCATGATCCGTTTGGGCACTGGTTAAAATAATATGTGTGTACACTCATACATATCGTTTTATATATTATATTATACTAGAATGATCAAACTTTCTTAAAAATATATTTAAATACCTACCTATAAAATTTATTAAGAGGACGCATACACATAGGTACACACGTTTGTTGTCTCTCTCTCACATGGGTATATCCTAACATAGCAAATCTACGTAGAGGGTACCTACACAATTCTTACTACAGTATATTTATAATATTAATAGTATAGAGTAAATTTACCTATTACCAAATTTGTAGAGGAGAACATAAACTATATGCTCTGGCGTGGCGTTTTAATTTAATTTTTAAAACTAGTTATATTCATAGAAAACAAAAAAGTGTTAATTGACTACTTATAACTATGTATATAGTTTTAAAATATCATTTGATAATAGATAAATTTACTCTAATATTAATTATAAATAAACTAGTAAGAATGCGGTAGGTACCTACGCAGATTTGCTATGTTATGCGTATATTGTAGTGTAAGGCAGGGACAACAAACGTGTGTGTAGCGTTCTCTTAAAATTAATAGTAGTGTTACATCTGTGCACGAATGATTCAAATGCCACGAATTAAAAAAAAATTCAATATAAAAAGTGATCAAACGTACTATGATATTTTTGGTGCCTAAACGCGCCGTGATCAGGTCACTTATTAACGTATTAGTACCCAAACGTCCTTCGTTTTGGTTAAGTGCAGGCATAATTATTTTTATTTTCGTGATTAATAAGTTGGAAACCACAATATACTGTGAGAGTCGGATGAAAAAAATTGAATACCACTGCTTTATATACTTAATAATTTTGTATCTAGTAAATAATTTAAAAAAAAAAAAATAAAAAAATAAGAAGAATTAAAACTAAAATTATGTTTGTTTGCTTCTTTAATTTTGTGCAAAGTTATAATTTATAAAATATACCAACGCTATTTTAAATATACGGGTTACAGGTAATTTATAAAATACATCTTAGAATAAAATGAAATAATGAGCATGTTAGAGTTGGGGAAATAGGAGAATGTAAAACCGTTAATTTTTATATATTTCTTTTAAGGAGGGGGACTGATTATAATTAAAATTTCTCTATAATTCAATGTGTATAGTAAAAAAATAATTGTATGTAATGCCGGGTCCACACTGAAACGACACAGAAACAAAACATATTGTCCATACTGAGTTGACTAAAAATTGAACAAAATTCTAACATTTTGTTTGTTTTTTCTCTTATCCACCGACCAAGTTTGTTTCGAAATTCATTGTAAAACTCATTTTCAATAATGAGATATTCATTCAGTCACTGAAGTTCGAGCGAGCAATTCAGACGTAAATAAAAATATGGTAACATTTTGTTTGTAGTGAATTAACACAAATTAAAATGTGGAAAATTAGAAAAAAATATCGAAGATGACGAAGATTTATTTATGCTAGGTGTTGGATAGGTATATTTATTTGTAACGACAAAAATAAAAGAGGATTTTGGGTACGGCTGACTTTGCACAAGGTGGTAGATACACTTTTAATGGACCTACAATATGATGATGTTTGTTTAAATGGAGAACTTCGATCTAGTTTTATAAATTTTGTAAGGATGTCATCTGAAGATTTTGAAAACTCTATGTCTTGTTGGTCCAGCAATTGAAAAAATAAAAACAATAATTGGAGATGTCTCCTACCAATTTCACTTAGTGCATCTGCTTTTTCAAATTTATTTTTGTTAGTTGCATCCCATAATATGGTTGATTCCTCGTATAGCTCTATATAGTTTGCATGTGTCTTCCATATTCGATTTTTTTATTTTTTCATTTTTTTTTTCATTGTACGGAAATTATAAAATATATTATTGAACTGCACTACTCAACTGCACACTCACTACTATAATACTACTATATAGGTACTACCATTGATTAAATATTATAATTATAATATATAATATATAATCAATGGTACTTACTATACTAAATATCGCACTACTCATGAAATCCCGATACACATATCTCCTCTATTGGTTATTTTAAAACGCTGTGCACACACGTTCGACAATATGTTCGCCAAAACAAAAACAAAACGAAAATCTTGTGATGTTTACCGACACCGCACGGGACACGATTTTGTTTTAAAAAACACCAACGATTTGTTTGAAAAGACATCAATTGTTTTATGAATGTTTTGATTTTGTCGAAAAACACAGTGTTTCTGATTTGTTTTAATTTTGTCGTCTTAGTGTGTGGACCCGACATAAGAAATGAGATTTTGTGTTAACGACTTGTGTTATGTATTTGTACCTATATTGTATAGTATATACATTTTTTATATACGTATTATTATAATATGGTGACAGCCGACGATGAACGCATTTTTAAAAACAAAATTCATCGATAAGACGTAAAGTTTATGCCGACGCACGGACCTGCCATATATTAACATTTTAACATTTCGGTTTTGTAAATAAGTTTGTAAACTTAGGTTTATTTCAATTTAGTTTAATGTGAAGAATATTTTTTACTGTACGTACCTCTATACAGACGCGTGAGTATTTCTATGTTAATTTTAATTGACAATTTTTTTTTTATTAACTGCACTTACTGTATATATAATATATATATATATGACCACTTTTTTTTGTATATTGCGTGTATCAAATTAATTAATATAATATAATATAATAATATTAGGTGTATATAATTATAATACATTATATTACCAATGATTATTATGTATTTTATATATTATATTTCCCGGATGTTTTATAGAATTTCAAATAAACATTTTTCAAACGGTATTTATTTATTTATTTATTTAAATAATATAGATACCTACCTGTATTTTTATATTTAATTTAACATTTATTTTAATTTAATTCTGTGAGTCTGCGACCACTCATATACACGGTGGATAAAAACAAGTTTGTTTACCGATATATTAGTCATTTTTTAAGGGGCATGTACACCAGACAATCGTACTGAAAATACTATTTCCCCGAGAAATGACCTGCAGACATGATAATCTCAATATTTTTTAAATCAGATTTATTCATTACGAATAGGACAAATTTTCTACGTGCATTGAGATTTCTAAATTTAATTTATTGTTATAATTTACTTATTACAGTTGAATGTTACGAAAATTTTGTAATAAAAGTAAATTTTTTTTTTAAATAGCACCTTTTCTTTTATAGCACCCTAAAAATTATTGTTTAACAATACTCATGCCAGTGCGACTATTATATTACACAGTGCACACTAATAATAATTATTATTTTACTATTAATTTTACTTTTCAATTATTAATTTACTAAGCACATATTCGCATGCATACTTAAGTGTTTGTGTTTTTGCCTAAACCGAAATCCTTAAAAACAGTTATTGTTGGACGTTGACCCGATTGCAAACCTCTTATTATAATTATATTAATATTATTAGACATTAAAAAAGGTGTTTGGACACTAATGTAGTCACATATTATTATAATATAATATCTATAAAATATTACTTAATAACTCAATCACTTAAAATTAAGGAAAAACATTTTTTTTTTTCAACATAAATGGTCAAACTTTTTTTTTAGCTAATAATATTATAATATACGTACGTTATCACTTGGGTGATATTAACTCTCAATTGTTTATGGTCTAACGTTTTGATTACGTATTGAACGCCGAATAGCATTTCTTTCATTGACACATTACGAGTGCTTATTAAATCATATCCATTTCTCGTAAAATGTTTATGTGGCAAATCATAGGTTACAAAAACTATAATACAAATTACATTGGTTATATATTTGTTATTAGTTAACAATTGCAATATAACAATAATTTGACCATAGTATTATATATGTTTTATTTATTTTTTTATGTTGCCCGGTGGTGTTAAAATAATAAATTGTACTATTTATTTATAGACAAGGAACAAAATAGTACTTATTAATTGTGAATACATGCGATGCTTAATAGTATAATAGATAGTGTAGAAGTTAAATAAAAAATGCATTTATAAATTAAAATTAAAGTTTAGAATTGGGCAACAAAACAAGTAAAAATACAAAACTATAACTGTACAAATTAAAAAAATTCGGAAATAAATAATAAAAATCAAAATATTAGAAACTTATCGTTTATACCTAGGGAAACAAAACGGAAACATATATTATGCAATACAATTAAGTTTTTTTTTTTTTTATAGAGATGGAAAAAAACAAAACATGGATGAATTTTATACACGATTTTAGCTTAATTTTAAAATAACTGACCAAATTTAACTTTGAGTGTACGGGTATAAGAATGTCACATAATAATTTTTTTTATATTTTTGAAAAAATTCGCCTATACTTAAATAATTTTAATTTGAGTGTAGGTAAATCAGATATATTATATATTATCATCATATAATATTATGGATTACTAATTATTGTATTTTCTATTATAATTTATTAAATTATTAAAAATATAATTCACATGAAAGCTGTCGATTTAGCTGAAAAAAATGTTCGTTTTTATCCGGCATATATATATATTCCTATCTACTGCCCAATATTCTGTTTCATATATCATTGCAGGTCTCACTACTGTCTTATAAAATTTAACTTTTAACCTAATATGGATTTTTTTGTCACAAAAATACCTGACGCTTCTCTCCACTTCATCCATTCACAATTGATCATGTGTTTCATATCCTCTTGAAGTCTCTATCTTTTTGTACAACGGACACAAAATATTGAACCTCTCAAACTCTCCCATTGCACCCTCATTGAACTTTATTTCTTACTATTCCCTATTCCCTCTGTGTTTCCTTTCCCCAAAATCATACTCTATATATTCTGTTTTACACCTACTAATCATTAGTCCTTTACATTCAAGAGCTTTCCTTCACTCTTCAAGTTTTTAAGTTATAAATGTTATTTAGTAAAAATTGTTGTAATTTTTAGGATCAATTAATTTCATTAGGTATAAGCCTTAATAATTAAGTTTTAAAAAAATACATACAAGTATTAATATGGTTATTATGTTTAATTTGTATTAAAAACCTAGTGTGATGAGTTGTGTTATATTAGTTATATAGTTTATATTGAGTTTATATATTATAAACAACACAATTTGCAATTACAATTCACAATTTGTAAACAACGAAATTAACCGTTATTAAACCGGATAAATATTATATCTATGAATATTTAATAATATATTTAGATATTACCATTAACTGTTAAGTGAAGTAACCCGAATAACATGATTTTATTTATATTAGTTCATTACCTGAATAAATTATCCTGGGGCAAAATCCGACTAGTTTAAAAATACTGTTTTATATTTAACTGAAAATTAAAATAATAATATTTTGGAATATTTATAAAAATTCGATCTCCAACTTTCTCTTCAGTGACCTTTTATTTACTGTTTAAATAATTTTCAAGTAAAACCACGAAATAAATTTTGTTAAAATAAGTTATTGTTAAATTATAAAATATTTTTTCTTATCAATGGAAAAAAGAAATTGATAACTGATAAATATAATTTACGGTGCATGATATCATTTATAATATTATTTATCTAATATCAGATCCGTCGCTAGATATTTTCCGCCCTAAAGCGAAAATTTTAATACCGCCTTTAAAAACATAAATAATCAAAAAAAAAAAGTCATCAATTACTTTTCCGACTGTATAACAAAAATACGTGGTCGTCGTTCCGTTATTTGAATTTTGCCGTTTTGATTTTTTGCCGCCCTAAAGCGACGCATGACTTGCTTGTATCCTAGCGACGGGCCTGCTAATAAATAATGTTATAATATTAGAGACTGAAGATTTTAGTGTCAGAGTAGGATTATATCATGTCATGGTTCAGTTTTGAGTCCTTACAATTTTTCCTGGTAACGGATGAAATTATAATGGATGTACCTACAGCATGAGGTAGGTACTATTGTGCATGTTAATTGAAGATGATATAATACTAGTAGGACAGAGTCGTGAGGAAGTACCTAACTAGTAGATTTAAAAATCGGAGGGAAGCTTTTGAAGGTAAATGATTAAGGGTTAATAGGATTAAAACATAATATAAAGATTAGGAGTAAAATTTTGGAGAAAGGGAACACAAAGTAAATAGAAAAAGGGAAATAATGAAGTTAATTGCAGGTGATTAAGTAGGTGAGGTTGAGCTGAGGTTCAAATATTTAGGATCTGACAGAAGAATGGTGGCTTTTAGGAAGGTATGAATGAAACATATCATCTCTCTGTACAACGGTCCCTAAATACTGGAAAATCTCAACTTCTCCCACTATATTCCTACTCAACTTTATTTCTTGGCTTACTCTAATTCCTCTATAAACCCTTTTATCATTCATACTCTATATATTTTGTTTTACACCTAATAATCCTTAGTTCTTTACTTTCATTTTACTAGACCCTTCCCTCCACTCTTCCAGTGTACCATTCACTTCCTTATATGCCGCATAATTTTTATATTATAAGGCCCACTGTAGCATATATGCAACAATAATAAATTTCAATTTTAATAATAAATATAATAAGATTTGATTTTTTTGCTTATTTTTCCTGAATTCCTGACCATCAAATTAGTTTAAAAATATTTATTATAAAAAAATT
>JAIPRL010013305.1:0-10733 GCA_025469235.1 Pemphigus obesinymphae
TTTCTCGCGGTTCGGATACCCCCGCGTGTGCTTAAGCGACAACGGACCCCAATTTGTTTCGAGTGAAATGTCGGACGCACTCGAAAAATGGGGGGCAGTGGGTTGGACGACACCGATTTACCACCCACGCGCCAATCCCGTAGAACGCCGAAACCAGGAACTGAAAAAAGGGTTGAGCGCACTCTTAATAGACACGAAACACAGTTCCTGGGACACGAAAATCATCGCATCTATCTTGTTCGCGATCCGGAATCGTTGGAACGAACAGACCGGCTACCCACCCTCGGTTCTGGTTCTGGGCAGAGAGGGAAAAAAACCGGGGGATTGGATAATATCACCTGGAAAACCAACACCGATCGACGAGATAAACGAGAAAAGGTTGGAGAGAGAACGGGGAGTTTTGGACACGGGAAAAGTGACAACAAACCCCCCCGGAACGCACTAGGTACGTTGTAGGGGATACAGTGTTCTACAAAGCACACCACCTGTCCAAGGCGAGTAAGGGGTTTCACGCGGTATTGGCACCTAAATGGTGGGGATCCGTGAGGCTGGAAAAGCGGGTCGGAAAAGGAGTCTTTTTAACCGATCAGCAAACGCCGAAGAAAATCCACGTCTCGTGCCTAAAACATGCAAACGTTTAACCACCGGATAAGCCGGATTACCGGATATACGAAGGTTTATCTCGGATTAATATTGCAATTTATACCACCGTTGTTTTTTTTTTGTGTTTGTTTGTGTTCTTCTCTATCTGAAGATACGGACAGCAAACGAAGGAAAATTTCAACAATGACACCAGCGGAGGAGAGGACCCCGTTACGCCGTATAGCGGCACTAGTGGAGCAAGCCAGGGAGATTGCAAGGGCGGCAGGGGTGAACATAGTCACCCACACGGTCGACAACCCCGCGAGCGTAGCAACAGCGTCCCTCGGTGAGCTCCGGGCGGACCCAATTTGGTTTAAGGCTGGTGTTCGAACCATCTTCCGTTTCATGCCACTCGATAACGTTTTCAACAATAAATTACTAACTAAGGTAGAGAGACATCAGAATGTTCAAGAATTCCCTCCATGCCGCCCCCCTCCAGCATCGCGAAGTAGTGTCGTCGTCGTAGCCCAGTTGACCCGGCTTTCTTCGCTCTCGTTCCGCGACCATTGCGGTGTAACGGTCTCTCCGCACGTGCCTTTGTGTCGGCTATGTGGTGCATTTTGTTTTAGTATTGTGTAATCTTTCGTATTGTCGCGACGTTTTGCTGGATTTGGTCGATATCGTGCATTGTATGCCAGTACGTGCGACGTAATAAATAGTGCGTGAATAGTTCTTTTTCCGTGCGTTCGCCGTAACCGAGTTGTATGTAGCGGGCACGCATGGTGGGTCCATAACATCTGATCGTGACAGGTCGTCGCGTGAGTGTGTCTTATCGTAAAATGTCTATTGTCGATAATTTTGGACGTGTACCAACGAACGGCGACTCACTGGTCCGTCTTTCGTTTGCCACGAGTGTTTGTCGCGTACTCGCGTGGGTACCATTCTAGTGCGAATTTCGGCGTGTTGCTATTGTATTGTCCCCAATAATATGTCGGGATTGTCATCTTGGCGGCAAATCAGCCGACCTAACCTACAAAGAATTTAGTGTGGCCTAAGTACAATCAGTGAGGGAGCAGCTGTTATCGGTCAATCATTTGTTATCAAGAATATGTTGTAAATATTATCATTATTATGTGTACACCTATTAGCATTAGACCCTAGAAAAGTGCGCAACCCATAGCGATAGGTATCCTATTCATTATAATTGTTTTGTTTATTTTTTGTTGTATTATAATCGTGTGTCTGCCAATTGCGACACAATACAAATCGTTTTTATATTTTTCATTTACATTGGTAACCCACTTCTCCCAATTCACAACGCGAGTCGGAACAGGCAACCCCCTGATTTGTAGGACCTATCAGCTGGCTTAGCTAAAACTTTTCTAAATCGAAGTAATAATGTATTTAACAAGGTGTAATTAGTATCTAAACTTATGTAATTTTTGGCAATATACATTTTATATCATATCCGTTGATTTGAGATGGTTGATTTTAACTGAAACCTTATTTGATATGAAATAAACATTTAACATTTTGTAGGCACACATAATGTATATTCCTTAAAGTATAAAATAATAAAATTTAACATTAATAAGCCATTTAATATTAAAAGTATAAACGAATAACTTTACAGCATACAATAATTATAATAAAGATAACAGAATCAGGACATTACTAATATTACATAATCATTCTATCCATGACGGTGGTAGGGGACAATTGAACAAAAAATGATAAGCGTATTTTGAGAACTAGATCGAATTTTAGGTACTGTGGCCTGTGGGTTCTGTTCCAACCATCACTCCTTTATAGGTACTTGGCCAAATATACTAAGCATACTTCATTTGTTATAGTCCATAAATACAAGTTATAATCTTGAGTTATATGTATTATGAGTAGATATAACATATTTTATATTAAGTAATGAGTCGAAAATACTGTATTATAATATAGCACAAAAATACAAAATCAAATTTTGTTCCCACCTTTTTTTTAAACAAAATGTAGCTGGAAAAAGCAGCTATATCAGGTGCAAAGTTACTATGGGTCTGCGCGAAATGCGCGTGGAATAAAAAAAAATAAATAAATAAATAAACATCATTGTAAAACCACTAGCCCCCTCGCTGCGCTTAAAATCTAAAATACTTTTTCACCGCTGATTGTTTTTAATTAAATTAAATTAATGCACGACTAACGTCATATTGAATTTTTCAGTTCTTAAAATCTCATTTTACCAACTATTTGGACTTAAATACCTCAAAATTGATAATTTTTTATCAAAAAATTAAAAATAACTATATAAAAAAAAAAAATTGCGACTACGGATATTTGAGATTTCGTATATTTAACGCTGTATAAAATTTTCAGGCCTTAAAACTCAAAATTACCCCTTTTAGGACTCAGAAACTTCGAAAATTAAAAAAATGCCTATAAATAGTCAAAAATTGCAAAAAAAAATTTAAAAAAACTTAATCAACATAAATATATTACTAAACTAAATATTCAATGTAAATTTCAATATTTTCAAGTCATTATTTTCGAAATTACGAAGAAATAAAAAAATCTCGATTTGACGAAATCGTATATTTGCCGTTTTTTCATCAATTCTTGGTAGTTTTTCCTTACGCATTAAAAAAATCGAAAAATGAAAAAAGTACCAACTAGATAAAATTTGCTACAGGAAACCATCTAAGCATATAAAGATCGGAGAACTCCTTCTGGTAGTAAATTTGTTAACAGAGAAAAAAAAATAAACGTCATTGTAAAACTACTATCTCCCCCACTACGCTCAGAATCTAAAATATGACGTATATCGTGTGTTTTCATTGAGTAGAATGAAAAATATTTAAAATTTTAAATAATAATTTCTGTTCGCGTCAGCTGGGCAGTTCATATTAACCCCCCCGGGTCGGTCGGTCAGTTTAAACTAGCCGTCAACATCGCACGCCCGGATTGAGGAAACACTGATAAAAAGGATAACCTAGTTCGCCGAGATGGACGACGATGCGTGGTCATCCCGTTCGTTCCCGCGCGTTCCCGTTGTCGTCATGCGTAGTGGCCGCACTAGCGTCCTTCTTGTTCGAAAACGTCCGAGTTGAAAGTACGTACGCCGTTGTTGTTCCTTTGATCACGGCAGTTTTGTCAGTGCGATTTTTTGTGTCATTAAAAAAGTCAATATTTTAACGTACGTAGTTGACGTAACCAATCGTGGTTAACAGATGGTCAACCACAAAACTACCGTTCAGTGGTACAAAGGTCCAGGCAGTTCAGCCATCTTCGTGGGAGCCAGTTCAAGCGGTTGAAAGACGGATTACAGGTCGTAAATTCCCATTTTTCCTTTCTAACGGTAATGTGTGTAGAATTAAGTTAGGAAAACGTATTTATTATTAGTTTGAATCTCGAGTGCCTACGTGCACATAAGTATATACATATATATTATATATATATGTATTTGTAATATTTCGAGACTGAAAATATTATTTAATTTTATTAACTTTAAACGGTGGTTCATATTCATATGTATACCTTTATATTGTATTCATATGTATGTCATATCTATACCAACATCATACCCCTTTTCCTTCTTTCACCAACAGGGCACGAGTCATCACCGCTACCTCATCAGTTTATACGGTAAGGCTGGTGTTGGCGCAAATAATCTCTTTAAAGATAATGTTGTGCTCATTTTGGTAAAAGTAATTTATGATTATTGAAATTTATGATGGATGAGAGGGGTTTTATTATTACTCTAATATATCAATATAGAACTAAAAATGACAATGTTAATATATGAGAATTTCATAATTTGTGGTTTTAATACACATATATGGACAATGGTATAATAAAAAGATAATTCCAAATATTTGATGTATAAAATAAATTATAATTTCTATATTTTCGAGGTTACATATCAATGCCTTCAATAAAAAATTGAAAATCGATTTCCTTATCGTACTATTAAAATGTTTACATTTTATCTAATTTATATGATTATATAATTGTGTATATAATATATAAATATATATAATTATACTACCAACATTTAAACGAAATTTGTCTTACATTTATTTACTTAGCAGATTTAATGATTTTTGCTTAATATGATACATTTTTCTGAAACCTTTTATTGTGTAATAATTATTATAATATTATTATATAGAAATTATTATATCATCGGTTGAATGATACCACATAGTATTAAAAATGTATGACATGAATATAATACTAAAATACATACTCTGAAAAAATTTCAAGTTACAAGGCCATTATTTTCATATTTACGAGTGTTCCGAAATTATACTAATATTTAAGTGGTTGTTAAGAGTATCTAGAAATAAATGCATCATTGTACAATTATTGATTTCTCAAAAATTTAGCAATTACTATTTTTACCCAATAAATAATATTTAAAATAAAAAAATAATTTTTACCTGTAATTGTATGCACATTTTACTCTAAAATAATGGGTTATATAATTGTTCGATATTAATGAAAAACGGCGCCTAAAAGAGATCTATATTAGGTTTATAATTCATTAAATTATTTCGTAAACCTAAGATAAATAACCCATACTAGATAGTTTATAAAATTATATCCTAAAATGACTAGGTTCATTATTTTTTACCGAAATGACAAAAATGTCTAAATTTGGGCTTTAACTTTCAATATTTTTTTTTTCATTGTTAATTTATAAGTTTGATTGTAAGATCATGCACTTTGAGAATTGAGAAATAATTGAGTTAATAAACAGGTGTAATAAATCAATATATTAGTTTTACTTTGATATATATTATAGGTAAAATATTTTGTAATGTATAAATCAACTCATTCAGTTGTTGAAAATATTTTTGTATTAATAATCTGAAACTGACAGTATTTGAGTATATTATTTACCGATTTAAATATTTAATCAGTTATAGTTCAAATTTAACATACAACATAAATTGCACGTAACGTATTGGACTTCAAAGCTGCAGATATCATAAATATTGAGTGTTATCCATAATTATTTTAAATTTGTCAATTAAACTTAAAATAATATGAATTAAATAACTTTAAGATATATTTATTTGTCATTATTACACGCATTACATTTTGTATCCACTGAGCACATTTTTATGTGGTTGTCCCTGATCGAGGTGTAATTTTCCTTTCTAACGTGTTTTTACTTTGATAATTTAAAATTGACCGAGTACGATATCACTAGCTATTTTCATATTAAAATACTACCATAAATATAAGTAATAAAATATGCATTGATATCTAATAATTACTTTTGAAATAAATTTGGAAGTCATTGATTTTATTATAATATTCTTTCCTATAATAATGTTTATATTCTTTAAATGTTATAGAATTAAGTAATATTCATTATTTAGTTCAATTAGATAATTCAAATATTTTAAAACGTATAGGTATAGTTAACTAAATAAATAATAACATACATAAATTAAATTCACAAATTGAATACATTTATAAAACATTATCTTCATTTTAATTATGTGTTTTTCATGATTAAATTATATTATGTAATTTTTTAGATAGTGCAATATAATTAACAAATTAATGAATATTAATTAATTATTTTTATTAAAAATAATTACAATTCAACTAACTATAAATGATAATACTTAATAATAATTCTTTTTATAAATAAAATATAATTGATTTATTTTTTAATAAAATTAAAGGAAGTGTAATAAAAATTATTAATATTTCAAATAATTTATAATCAATTTTAAGAAATATGGAAATTAATGGGGGATGGTTAACTGTTTTCTCGTTAAATCGGGATCCCCAATAATAACTAGCAACTTCCATTTACTAATCGTTGAGACGCCACTACAGTCACATATGATCGGCATATTCGGCAAACAAAATACGTACATAATATACTTGTATATGATTATTTTTATAATATATATAGCAAACAAATAAACATAAAATATTTTGTAAATATTTCCACATTACTTAATAGTATACATAATCATAACATATCATAATCATATTCATCTATTAATATATTAATTATTAATTTATATTATTAATAAAAATCGTGTATTAAGTACAAGGAAGATGACCAGTTAATATTTGTATATAGGCAAATATCAAACATGTTTTACGAATATTATAGTAATTTCTATATAGGTGGTATTTTATACGAATACCTATATAGAAATTAGACGCGTAATAGCCATTGTTTGTCGAATACTCGCCAAATTCTAAAATCATGTATGACTGACTTTATAATTATTGATATTAATGTCATAATATAAAATGTTAGTAAGTATATAAATAAGGAAAGCCAAATGTCAATATATTAATATTATAATATTAATTATAATTAATTATAATATTATAAAATTAAACAATTAAAACAGTATGTTAACAATATAACACTAGTAAAACCGCAATTATGACAAAATTTAAAAAAAAAAAAATTAAAACAAATGATCTTAAAATGTCATTACATTAAGATAAGATACTACATCATTCTATAGCGTGAGAAAGTGGGCAATTTAAAAGTAATTCATTTATATTCAATGATATACTTTTGAAATAAATTTGGACATCATTAATTTTATTATAATATTCTTCCCTATAACAATGTTAATATTCTTTAAATGTCAAAGAATTAAGTAATATTTATATAATTTTTATAATTAAATTATTTAATTTAATTAGATAATTCAAATATTTTAAAACGTATAGGTATAGTTAACTAAATAAATAATAACATACATAAATTAAATTCATAAATTGAATACATTTATAAAACATTATCTTCATTTTAATTATGTGTTTTTCATGATTAAATTATATTATGTAATTTTTTAGATAGTGCAAATATAATTAACAAATTAATGAATATTAATTAATTATTTTTATTAAAAATAATTACAATTCAACTAACTATAAATGATAGCACTTAATAATAATTCTTTTTATAAATAAAATATAATTGATTCTCTTAAATAACATTAAATGAATAGATTTTTTCTCTAATAAAATTAAAGAAAGTGTAATAAAAATTATTAAAATTTCAAATAATTTATAATCAATTTTAAGAAATATGAAAAGTTGTGAATAAATAAAACACTATAATTAATTTTAGATTTAAAATTCATTATCATCTGAATTTTTGTGTAATACAATAGTAATACATTGATTAAAGCAGAACTGTTTTGCTGTAAGTGGGCAGTCTATAAAAAAAATGTATGAATTAAAAAAATAATAAACAATAAATAACAAAAAAAACAATAAACATTGAAATATAAATTATACATCGTTTAATATATTAAAATTTTTATGCATTTTCGGAACTAAATTTAAAAATAATGTTTAATTTTATTTTATTTTACCCACTTGTTTATTTATCAAATATATCTACTCTCTATGCTACACTATTTATTAATTGTTCTATGATTATCAGAATTCGTCTAAAATAGTAGACACATACATTTACTTCTCATATTTTAAACCATAGCAGCATTTTGTAGCATAATTATTTTTTAATATTACTTTTAGAACATAAATAAATATTGTTAATTTGTTTGATTTTTCAGTATTCTTATAATTTCATCAAAATAATTGCCTATACAGAACCCTTTAATAACCGTTAGTGTAATTTTTTAACCACATTTGCTAAGAATAAATACAAATAAAATAAATAAATAAATAATAATAATATTGACCATAGAGTGAAAAAAAAGATTTATGCTTCCCACCACCTGGAGCGCTACCTAAATTCCGCAAGGTTATATGACGTCACTTCCAAATATTCAGTTTTCAAAAAATGTTTTGACCGCGCTCTGCTACTCAGCAAAATTCCATACAGCACATCATACTACTCTCTTCTACCGCTCTACGTCATTCTCAAGATGCCCTGCCAACACTTGGATCCGATGCTGTTCCAAGTCACCGGATTCGTTCAAATGTCCACTGTTCCCACCCTCAATACTCCCAATCCATCTCTGTCACCGTTGTACAACTATGACCGATACAAATCATCATCACTAACTTCTACTCATCTGCCGCTACTCAAATGTTTGTAGGCCGGGAATCAATGTAGACCATTGTTCGATAACCCCCCTCAAAATATACGACACTATCAGTTCACCTAAAAAATAGTTTTAAAATTATTTATCACCGACAAGATAAAAAAAGGCCTAGTAGATTTCACACGTCTTGGACGACGATAAACCGACGTGTTGTAGGATTAAATTCGTCTGCCGATACATACGTTACATTGAATTCCACACAAACAACGAAATCTACATCGAACATTAAATCTTACTTATAAACAAGAGCCACATAAGTTTATCCATTAAAAAATAGGTAGGTATGTAAGCAAAATTTTGATACACACATTTCTGTGAAGTATTCACACTTTTTACTGTGTATTAAGTTCTCCACCTCTCAATGGTTACATATATCAAACATATGTTTCCAAGCAATCACCATAGAATTTAATCAAAAGCGGATAACCTAATATATAGGAAAAAGTGATGATACGCATATCGGACTAAAATTCGTATTGTTGCTGACATACCTGTCTATTTTTTAATGAGTTTACCGAAGAACAAACACGCACGATAACTGGGTGATACGGGCTGTCGGGGCGATGCAGACCGCTACCCATGGGTCACACAAACACGCACGCATAGCCGACATCGAACTGATCGCTTAGGCAGGGGAATATGTATGTGTGCCTCACGATGCCGTCGCAAAATTCGTACCAAACATACCTACTATTATCAAATGCAGTGTCTACCAACCTGGGTTTCTGTATTGCATCCTAGATGTGGCCAAACGTAATGTGATGAATTACGTGTGACTGTGGTATAACAGTAAGTATAGTAGAGATGGAGAGCTTATTAGTGAACTTCTTCTGAGAATAAACATATAGTGTTTTAACTACATTGCGAAAAACCAGACTTTTAAAACTGCTTATGGCATATCGAAAATCGATGCCAACTTTACGACAACATGTCTTAGCAGAAAGAAACGGCGACTGGTGTCATGCAATCATCATGTGATTACGTTCTTAATCGCAAAGGTATGGGCCCAAAAAAAAAGCATCAAGTCCGAAATGATGTTTAACACCAAAATACATACTGGAAGTCCTTCAAAACCGATCTATGCAGTCATCAGGGAAGTAGAAGTTGTTGCTATTCAGATTAAACTGAACTAATCGTCATTATTCAATTTTATTTTTATGGTATTTTAAATAGAGAAATAAGGAAATTATTGATATTTGTTTGAATCAATGTATTAAATTAATAAGATAAAGCATCTTAATTTATTAGTGAAATAAACAAAACTTAACGATTACTAATCAAACTACAGTAAACTTCACAAAACATGTATAATACATAAATCATTAATTACCTTGTTTATGTCAATATCAATGTCATTAATCTTATATATTTTATAAATATAAATAGTCACATATTTAAATAGTAATATTTATTAACTATACCTTCAATTTTTAGAATACGGTCAATAAAATTGGATTCGGCCGAGCTATCTGTAGACGTTCGATAATTACCTGAAACCGGGCGATAAGATCTGCTTCATACCAATTGTATACAGAACGTACATAGAAACTCACTACATACCACCGGGCATCCAGTAATTTATTATAGTAGCGTTATTATCCCAAACCACCGACGGGTGTGCGGTTGTTATCGTATTAAGGGCATCTTGTACTGTACTCTCTATATTACAGAAGCATGTACAGAGAGTGTGCAGTATTTGATATATAATTCTTGCCCTACCACTTGCATTGCTGTACCTTCGGTGGTATTACTGATTTTTAAGGAGCATATTATTTATTTTTCATAAAAATTTACTTTTATCATCATGTCCAATTCTTTCAAGAATAAGACAGACTCTCCCAACGATCATGGTGTATCTACTCGTTCTAAAAAAACGAACATGGGTTCAATTTCAACTCAATTATCCAGCCCTTCTAACAGTGATCTGATGGCTGCCATTTCTAATTTGCAGTCTTCTCAAACTAATATTTTGTTATCTAACAAAACTTTAGCGGAATCATTTTCAGCCAAATTTTCTGATCTTAAAAAGACCATGGAAAGTATTGCTAATCAAGTTGTTATACTTAAATCTGAGAATGATTTCCTTCGCAA
>JAIPRL010013306.1:0-10732 GCA_025469235.1 Pemphigus obesinymphae
TCTCTTTAATTCGAATTAATTTTTTTTCCCTCGATTATTCGAACACTCGGTAAATCGAAAATCTCTATAAATCGAATTTTTAACTCGGTCCCCTGAATTTCGAATTATCGAGTGACTACTGTATTATCATTATTTAATACATTATGTTATCGTATATTAATTGTTTACTGGAAAAAAATTAAAACGAAATAAAAAATGTAGTCTTATTCTACACACACGTTATATGGACACGTTTGTTCAATATTTATAATATACGTGAGGTAGCGAAAATAACGACTATATACGGTCGTGAACCTTTTTGCCAAGTATATGATATATTATTGTGAAATCTAAGGGTAGATACATGGTGTAGGTACCTAATGTCTTAATACCTATTATATATTTTGTACATATATATATATATCATAAATCCCGACGGGTGTACTTTAGGGGTATAATTTTTATTAAAGACACGCGTACTATACAAATTGACCGTCTCAAGGGTGGTCTACTATGCGACCATTAAGTATTACATAATAATAATATTACAAACCAAACAATCGAATGATATACTGGTAATAATATAATGTGTAAAGTACAGGATGTCGAACAGTATAGGTACATTATAACGTAGCCACTTTTCTTTTCATTTCACAGCACGTTTTGCGTCTTCCTGGATTAACTCGGATGTGTCCGACATATATACAGGGTATTTACAAAAAAGTACAATAAGTAGGACCATATGGGTTTGAAAGAGAAAAAGCGTTTCGTTTTTAATTTTTAAATATTCTAGTTTTCTAAGCATTTAGTTGGTTTCACGATACACGTTTCGGGTACACCGAAGATTGCTATACGCACTACATGAACGAATACAACATTTTAGTTTTTACCCTGCAGCTATAACTTCGTATGTCACGTATCTTTTGTCGTGCTACCATAATGGTGCTTATATGGTATTGCTGAAAATCTAAAACCTATGTGCTGCACATGATACTCATTTTTTTTTTTTTATTATTTCATTTTAAATATTTGTGTTCTACACTAAGATCATAATGTATGTCACTAAGTTCTACATTTTTAGCACTAAAAATCACCATTATGGTGTTACGGTGAAAACAATGTGACATAATATGGATTGTAATTGTACAATGTTGCATTTATTCATTTGGTTATTTAGTTTTTCAGTGCCAAAAATAGTAAAACAATACACCTATAACATAATATCATATTGAAGTTAAATATAAACATTTATCCATTTACGTAGTTAACTGGTAACTTTATATAGTGTGGTTCAGCTGGTAACCTCAAAAATAAATAAAACCCTAAAAATGTAAAATTTTAAAAATAATAACATAACATTATTATTCCAGCTTTTTACAGTTCTGCGCTATGATTAAATATTTTAGTATCTCTGATTATTTTTGTTGTCATATTTCTACACCTTAGCCACTGCTGTATATTAAGAAGTATCCTATAGGGAATTTCGTATTCTTCCACGACAGCTTTTTTGTTTGTGTGGGTCGTAAATTATGATTAGTGTTAGTAACCTGTATCAAAAGTGTACAGAGAGTATACAGCTATACATACCCACATTTCATATCCACTATCTATTTTACAACCACAAAAAAAAAAAAAAAAAATGTTTATTTTTAATTTAAATAGGTGATTATAATTATTAATTTCATTAAAATTTCATAGTAAAGTTTAAGATAAGTAAAGATTCCATATAATATTTTTGATGTATCGTACCGAGAACATTTCAAACACTTTCTGGTTAATTAAATATTTTATATTCGTATTTGAAATTATGCAATTTTTTATTATTTAAACTCCTATTAATTAATTATTACTACAATAAAAAATTTAAAAATTTTAATTATTCTGGGAACAATACGTCTTACACGTTTAAATAATACAAAAATGACTGAAGATTAATATCAGAATAAACATCATGTTGTCTTGATGGAATTATTAAAAACAATCGTATTCGACATAATATACGCGTAGCATGAGGGTCCTTAAATAATATAATTTACTTTTAACTTGATATTATATATCTATGTTCCTTAATTATGAATGCAAATATTATTTATTTATTTTTCTAGTTTTTAAAGAAATATAATTTTCTTTTTAATTTTTAGTATATGTATGCATTATAGGTATTTGTAAATCTGTATACCTATATTAATACCAAAATTACATTACTCACATTTAAATGACGAACTACAAGACTAATATATTATATCGAAGCCACATGTAATTATTTATAACATTTTTTCCTTTAAACATACTAGGCTGTGTCGATACTTGTGCAATAAACATATATACAGGTTTCTAAACTTTTATGACATTTTTAATGTACATTTTAAAAGTCTTCAAAAACAAAATGTAACGTTTTCATTTTTCAACATATTTATAACATTTTTCAACAACAGATTTCATGGCTTCGACCATTGGCTCACCCTGTATAATAAATGTGTATAAATGTTATTATAAAGGTCGGGTCGATCACCAGTTTTTTCCCCAATTGACAATAGAAAACATAACTGTAAAAAGAAAGCTATACAACACCACCGTATATACTCGTATAATATAATATTATATACCTCTATTTTATATAGGTATACACGCAATATCCTTTTTTTGTGCAAAAATTTATTTAAAAATTTCTTGAAAAAAATAATCCTCAGATCAATTGCTGTTACGCTAATTATATTATTCGTATAAACCGTATAAAACGTTTCACGGATTCATAGAGTATATATTATTACATTTTAAATGTTTGTACCACATAACACCATACTGTAAAAATTAACTCGTAAATCGTAATTACGAAATTAATTAATTAAACTCGTAATCAATTGAAATTAAAAATATGGTCTTTAGTATCTTATTATATAACTATGAGTCTTAGAGGAAAATAGGTGAATACTGCAAGATAAAAGGGGAAACTGTGTGTGTCTCTCCGGGTCTCTGACAATATTATGTATAGGGAACAATACATTCCTTCAGTGGCGGATCCTGGGTCAAATTCTGAGGAAGGAGAGGCTTCTGAAAAAATTAAAAATACTATTGAGTAAAAAAAAACCATATTGAGAAAGTAAATAAAAAATGCTTAAACATCTTATATAGGTACATAATAATAAATTAACAGAGTATACTATTTTCTACTTTGTGTACCTACGCATGTTAAAAACATATTACGTATACACATACGTTAAATACATGCATATTTACCCAACAATTTAATACAACTGATTATTTAAGAGAACGACACACCAATGATTTTCTATAATAAATACATGTCCTAAAAAAAAATAAAATTATGACCTCTTAAAGTCATTTTAGAGTTCAAAAATGTATAGAAAACAAAATTTTAGAGACGACCTCTTAGATATTTAGATATTTTAAAATTTTAAAATTTTCATTTTTCATAAAAATTACCTATACTCTTATATTATAAACATCCTCTTAGAGGACGATAAAGTTACAAATTTTCACTGAAAAATTCGCATTAATATTTCATCTTGTAAATACCAAACAAAAAACAAATAATCAATTATCTAGAGCACTACCTAGTGATTTATGGGTATATTAATTTTAATTTTTTAAGTAAGTAGTTTATTGCTATTATAATATAGATTTTTAACAACTCATAAAGTCATAAAAATGCACATGTCGAAAAATGACTAAGTAAGGCCATAAGGGACTAGAATATATACAGTCATACATTCCTGATTCTTTTTATTTACTTTTCGTTTGGCAAGTTAATATATAAATGAGAAATTCAAAATCATTTTTAATTATTTTTAGATTTTTTTTTCCAAAGATTTATAATATTTCGTCTTAATTTCTATGAAAATACGGACATTGGTTCATGGTGATCAACTGTATATATTTGTTTGTATGTTGGTATTTTTTTTTTTTTTTGATATAATAATTTTTAAATAATTTGAGTAATTCTTATAACTCACCCCCCCTCCACAAAAAAAAAAAAACATTAATAAATAAATAAAATAATAAGCAAAATCCAGTTTCGCTTCTGCTTAAGTGTACGTATAACATGTTAATAATTTGTATAAATACTAAGAGGTGACTGTGAGGGAGCTTAATATTTTCTAAACTATTGATAATTATTATCAAAAGAGTGTTAAGACCAATAATTAATTTTATGCATTTGTAAAACACCAAAATATGTAAGAACTAAAATTAAAAACAATACATAACGTGTCATATAGACGATATGTGTATATTGCATCAGTATCGTCCCAAGGGGGATCACCCCCCCCCTCTCCTGAAAATAGAAGTTCAGTTGACAAAAACTGAAAATTGATAATCTTTAATCTGTAAATAAAAAAGTTAACTCGAAAATTTTCAAAAGCTTATAATATGTAAATAGGTAGAAGGTACTGTATAGCTGTTATAGAAAGTTACATCCATATAATCCATCATTCTAATTTCTATCATAGTATACTTATGCCTATAGATATAGTATAATGTATAATGTAGTTTATCAAATATATATTTACAAAAACTAGGTTCCGTTTTTCTAAGAAAGTATATTTTAATAACAAAATGTTTAAATTTGCAACATTTCTAGTTTTTTTAAATTTTTTTAGGTTTGAATATAATATGATTAGGTACAAATTATTTATAAATTAGTCATGTTATAGTCAATATATAGATATAAATCAAATACTTGTTTTATTTTTCATTCGATTATTCAAATTCGTATAATAATAATCAATACTTTTCGATTTTAATCGGCTAAAAAACATGATATTAATATATTATTATTACTTATGAGTGAATTTTAATTAATTTAATTCAATATATTAGCTAAGTGTTTGAATGTTTTGATAATAATTTAGTAGGTACACATTACTTAATAGGCTTTAAGAATTAAAACAATATAAATACCTATATATATGTTTACACGAAAAATTAATAAAACAATTGAAAAATGTGTTGTTGGCAATATATTACTATAATTACATACTTACATAATAATATTTAATAGGTATATATTATTACCGAATTACGAAATTTACCTAATTTAACTCGATAATCAATCTCTAAAAATATAAGTAGTTAGGTACCTACATAATACTATTATATAATGTATTTTTCATACACGTGATTTCTATACTATCATATTTTATATACTTGTGTATGTACATTGTATCTACCTATATAGTAGGTACTTACTAGATATATTTTTCAACAAATAATAGTTATTATATACAGTGGCGTATTTACAGGATGGTCCAGAACCCCCCAGAACCAAAAAATATTGAATTTAAAAACTTAAATGTCTAAAATACATTTTTGTAAATCGAATTTTTAAACAATGATAATTGGAAATAGTAATAACTATAATGCCCTAAAAATGAATATAATGACTAAATTTAGGATTCTGAATGGTGCAAAAATATTTTTCTGTTTTATGATGATGTTTATTTGTTTTATATTTTTCTGTAAGCAATTTCTCGACCAAAATATTTTACTTCATAACAGTCCTAAAATTTCGTATAGTACACAAAGTTTAATGCGTTAAATTGTTAAATTAATGCGTCTACGGGCCACCGGCAATCCCGTGCGGGTGCCACTCACCCGAGGTCCGATACCGCTTTATCGGCGAGGAACACCGAAGGATACCGGTATCCATAAATCCGGTGATCGTAAGATAGGCACTATTTCGACCAGTGTCGTACATCGGGACTGAGGTATGCACTCACCCGTGAACTGGCACAGGCTTATATTCCGGCCGGTGCTCGTGGTCCACAGACCTTAGCTTGCGCTAAGGAAATTTTAGAGCTGTACATCCTGTTTGTTTTACAGAAGTGAAAAAATTCGACTCTTGCTTCGCTCGCGTATAATAAATAACACATACTATCATAATTATAATATAATCATAATTTATACAAGTATAAAACCTTATTCTAGTGCATGCTTTGAGTCTGAATGCTTAAAAACATATTTGTTATATAGGTTATATAGCATTTTTAATCCTAGCATATAATATTAGCATATTAATACTAGCAATATAGTATGCATGCAACTGCAACATAATATGCTAAAGCCTAAAAAGCAAAGAATATATATACCAGATGCAAAATAATGAAAAGTGATATTAAGCTGTTCGTTAAATATTGTACTATACAGTACACACTGCACAGTATAATATTTAATGTTGCAATTTGTATTATAATATAAAAATAAAAAATGTTAATTTACCAATTATTTTTGTGATCATCAAAATTAAATCCTTGGATTGAATTAAATAGGTACACTAAATAATAAAACATGATTTAAAACTTGGACAATGACAAATGGGAACACGTGACATATATAATTATTAAAGATGCATAAATATAGTTTTAAATATACAAGATGGTTCTTAAATTAATAGCATAAATTTGCAAACAGTAAATTAAAATTAGTAAATTAAATTTGAATAATCTTTTTATCTTGTATTATAATTATAAATAGTCTAGTCATAGGTAGTATAGTCATAGCTAGTATAGTCATAAGTAGTATAGTCATAGGTACTATAGTTGAGGGTAGTATAATCATAGGTAATATAGTCACAGGTAGTATAGTCATAGGTAGTATAGTCATAGGTAGTATAGTCGTAGGTAGTATAATCATAGGTAGTATAGACAATACACATAGGTAGTATAGTCATAAGTATTATAATCATAAGTAGTATAGTCGTAGGTAGTATAATCATATTTCTGGTATCCTAGCATTACCGCTAAGGCCATGGCGAAAATGTCTACGGTGTTGGCCAGAACGACGTTAAGGGTCGCGTGTTGTTACCGAACCGTTTCGCATGCGGCTGCTGCGGTCCTTTCGGGTATACCCCCACTACCACTACTTGTGGAAGAGAGAACTAAATTGTACACGGGAGTGGAGCGACGTGCAGCGCAAGATCTACTTTTCACTCGCTCGCAAAGGGAATGGACAGACAGCGATAAGGGACGTTGGACGTATCGCTTGATTGGTGATGTCAAACGTTGGGTCACAAGGGGACATGGAGAGATTAGCTTCCACCTCACCCAGGTGCTGACTGGACATGGATGTTTTGGCAAGTATCTAAATAGATACGGAAAACTAGGATCAGACGAGTGTGCTCAGTGCGGATACCCGTCTGACGATGCGAACATGCGGTCTTTAAATGTGATGCCTGGCACCATTGGAGGAGGGATGTGACTTACTATTTGGATGTAGAGGAACTTACGCCGGATAACATGGTGGACATAATGCTGAGTGGCAAGGACGCATGGCGACGTGTCAACGGTCTTGTCACTAAAATCATGAGGACAAGGGAGGCTGAGGAGCGTATAAGGCAGCAACACCCTCCGGCCCCGCCCTGATTGTATAAATAATGCACAAATGTCAGTTTTTAAGTATATGTTTATGTAATGCCACTCGGCATTGTGTACCTTTGTAACTAGTAATCTAACTAGTATTTTATTTATGTTTAGTACTTAAGCCTAGCATGTGTCAAGATTGTTTTTTCAATAAATGATGTGTCTGGGGGGAAGTAATGCTAACGCAGTTCCCCCCCAGCCACGATTCCAAAAAAAAAAAAAAAAAAAAAAAGGTAGTATAATCATAGGTAGTATAGTCACAGGTAGTATAGTCATAGGTAGTATAGTCATAGGTAGTATAGTCGTAGGTAGCATAGTCATAAGTATAGATGCTTATACCAAAGAAATAATGAATACATTTTTTTTTGCATCTACCCAAATTGAAAAACCTGCAGGGTCCACAACCGTCCTGTCCAATTTTTTTTCAATTAAACTTCAAACTTAAAATATCTAAATTAAATTTTAATTCAAAATATAGGTTTATAATACGCATGTATATTTGGTACCTATTTTCATTTCTTTCTTTGGTAAATTTAATTGAAATTTCTTTTTTATGGCCATACAAAATCAATCCTACACTAATACTAAATTACCTCATTAATGAAAAATGTATTCATTCTTTTTGTATATGTACTTATACGTATATAAGTATGAATACATTTGTTTTGCATCTAACCAAATTGAAAAACCTGAGGGGTCTACACCGGTCCTGTCCAATTTTTTATTAATTTAATGTCTGACTTATAATTTCTAAATTCAAATTTTAATTCAAAATATAGGTATATTATAATACATATGTGTTTTTTGTACCTATTTTCATTTCTTTCTCCAGTAAATTTAATTTAAATTTCTTTCTCTATGGCCAAACAAAGTCATTCCTACACTAATACTAAATTACCTCATTAATGAAAAATGTACTCGTATTCATTCTTTTTGTATATGTACTTATACGTATATAAGTATGAAAAATTTTTTTTTGCATCTACCCAAATTCAAAAACCTGCGGGGTCCACACCCGTCCTGTCCAATTTATTTTCAATTAAACTTCTGATTCAAAATTTCAAAATTCAATTTTAATTCAAAATATAGATATATATTACAAATGTATATTTGGTACCTATTTTAATTTCTTTTTTTGGTAAATTGAATTGAATTAGTAAAATGTATAGTTATTTTAATTTTAAGACATTAGGTATTATTAATATTTTAATTCATCAAACCCTATCTCCAATTATTATTTTTTTTAAATAAGTTCTATCGACAAAAATTAATTTTAGGTATTTAAGTTTTCAAAATTAATATTTGTTTGTTCTTTTTCAGTACCCCTTGTTCCCCTCGCCGTAAATACGTCACTATATTATATATATACATTATAATATATATTTTTAACAGTATTCTATTACAACACTAAAAAAGCAGATTTTTTTATTCTTTCATGCCTAATCTTGTGTCCACTGATTAGGTACTTATTTATTTTCAAGCCCTCCCCACCATTGAAAAATCCTGCGCACGCCACTGGTCGCCTTGTAAGAACATTGTTTGTATATCATTGAACTATTATTTAGAACTGTAATTTTAACGTGTAAATGGACCAACACAGAATTACACAATAAAGCAGATTACAAAACCAAGAATTACAGTACAATTTTTACAATAATTTATTATTGTATAGGTACATTAATAAATATTTTAGTTCTATAATACTGTAAAAGTTATTAGGTATAGTTAATTTGTTTATCTACTGATATTATTATGAGAACAAATAATGTATTATAATTGGAGGTAGCTACTCGTATTATTTTAGTTTATTTTTCAGTTCATAATTATTATTTACTATTGTATTTACTATGTTTTTAGTTGTATAATGTATACCTATATAGAATCATGATACTTGATAAACAAATTTTCTTAATTTTTGCTACTTTTAATATTAGTTGAATATTCGTATAAATGTAATATTATGTCTATAAAATAATATTTATATTTTAAATATACTTATAGGTATGTGTTTAATATTTATTTATATACCAGCTATATCAAATTAAAAGTCAATAGTCAGCATTGAAAAAAAATCAATGTTTAAAGACAACATTGTAAACGCAAGTAAAATCTTGACTGGGCCTAAAAAATATATACCTATAAGCATTTTGGTGTTTTTAAAGTTAAATATGTATTGTTTAATGACAACCTATAGGATGTTAAAAATAATCACCTATAGGTACATTTAAATGTTTTTAGATTAATTAAAACTGTCCGATTTAAAAAAAAAAAAAAATAAAAATTTTAAAATAGGTGTATCTGTGTACTTGTAAGACGAGACCGTTTCAATACGACCGCAACGTCGCATGGAGTAATAAAAATAATAATATTGTCAAATGTCAACAAATTGGGAAAACGATTTCTAACAATAAATTCAATATTGTTATTCGTATTGGTCCTTGACAGGATGTTAGTCGGGCGACGAAAACTGGTTTATTATCGTTTTGTAGTCTAAATACAATGATCAACCGTTGAAATATAACATATTATCATTGATTACATATTATAATATATAATCAATGATATTATTATACTCATTTCATATTGCTACCGCACTCTATTAGGTGAATAGCCGGCGCGTACAATTTTGCATGCCGGTGGCCAATCTATAGTAATTTATAATCAATGATAACATATAATATGTATTCATGTTTTATTTGTATTTTCGGGAAATAAATAATTCTTATAATATAACAATTATTAGATACGACAAAAACAACTTTATTTTTATTCGACCATTTTGACAATAGACACAATATGAAATCAAAATGTATAAATTATTTCAAAATTTACTTAACTGAATTTTATTTAAAAGTAACTCGTTAATATAAATAAAAATTAGTCAAGTTAACAAAAATTAAAATTAAAAGTCAAGTTAAAAATTAAAATTAACTTTTAACGTAAATACTCAGCCACGATGTAGGTACCTATAGGTACATCGTGTTCCCAGCATTGATTATTATTATTATATTTGCCACTGTCATATTTTTGAGTACTTTAAGAGGACTCTAGCTGAATACAACTAAGTGTGCGTATAATATTATACTCATAACTTATTCGATAGATGCCGTTACGTGTACACCAACTCGTAAATTTACACCACGATCATGATTTACACTTATTCTCGTACTGTATTATAATATTATAATATAATACTGTATCTTAATATTATTACATTTTAATATTTTACATAGGTACTATCCAATAATAATGTTTGCGCCGCGCCATACCTATTTAATTAAGAGAATCAAATCGCGACGGCGCCAACCCGTTATCTCCCGTCCAAACTTTTCAATTAAATTAATTGTGAATTATAATTATTATGTTTACTGATTGGA